>CAUYLG010066478.1:0-47627 GCA_963573385.1 Cacajao melanocephalus
AAATACAATCACATCAAAGAACAAATTGTCATGGCTTTTGATGTTTAAGCCAAACAAATTTTGTAGGGCAGATTTCAAAAAGGTGTGAAGTTATAACAATTTAAAAACACAGTTAACCTACTTCTAGGAATGCAAAACATACAATCATAGGTTATTTTCAATACAAGAAAACTTAAAATTTGTTTGCTTTAATTTCTTAAAACTACTAAGACAAAGCACTAGCTTGTATTTTTATTTACAGCATACTCCATACTCCTATGTAATCTATTCCAAATCCAAAAAAATGAAACTGTCCAAAACCAAAGGTTCTGCAAAATCATGATTTAACAGTGTGCCCAGCTTGTTTTGAAGCTAAAATGAAGCCTGAAACGATAAAAGCATTGTAATCCCCGGAATAAGGGAACTCTGCAAGCCCAATAATGTCCAAGAGCATTTATGAAAAGAGGAAAAATAAAAAGACTTGAGTATATACACAATAGTGATTTCTTCAGCCCAATACAAATGGCAGCAAATTGCTACTTAAAGATGAAACAGTTAAGCCAATTTTTTTTTTTTGAAGAATGTAGATCTAGAGCCAATCGTTATCTTGCCAGTATCATTTTCAAGCCCTTACTTGTCTACTTCCACTGTTGCCCATAAGTATCCTGATAAAATTCCTGGTTGTCATTATTGTAACCATAGTTACCAGAATAGTCACCACCTTGCTGAAGCGGCTGCTGAGCGATGGGTTGGGAACCCCAGTTCTGTTGGTTGTTGGTCTGGCGACGCTTGGAATCAGGCTGGTTGTACCCATCTGCCTTTCTCTTGCCTCCTACATTGCCCCCACGATTGCCCCGAGATCCACGGGAACCACGGCCTCTCTGCTGTTGTGCAGGACCCCCTCTGCCACCCCTAGAGCCTCTTGGTGGTCCCAAAGGTGCCCCCCTCTGTGAATAGCCAGCTCTACCTCTTGGAGGTGGTGCTCCCCTCCCCCTAGGTGGTGGTGGAGCACCTCGCCCTCCCCTTCCTCCTCCTCTTCCTCTTACTGCATAGCCATCATCATAGCCGTAGTAGGGATCTTCATAGCCTCCACGATAGTCGTGATAATCATAACCATAGTAATCATCATAGTAATCTTCATAGCCATAGTAATCTGGAGGGTAGCCATATCCACCTCTCCCCCCACCACGACCCCGACCTCTAATTGGAGGTGGCATTCGAGGAGGAGGGTGGTAGTAATAATCTTCATACCTAGCAAAGGAGGGAAGGGAGAAAAGAAAAAACAAATCAGTTTGCTTCAAGACTCCTGATTTGATTAATCTGATCTCCATTATCGTTATTCCTTATCCAAAGATATATCTACTAAAATGTAGACTCACGCAGTGCTTCTGGAGGCCTGTCTAGCAGCTTGACGTTCTTTCCTTTTCTTGTCTGGTGGCTTGGCTAAGACTATTTCAATTTCTTCCCCTTCTATTTCTTTGCCATTCATTTCATCCATAGCCTATACAAAATCAGAAAAATTAATTTATGTTATTTTATAATAAAACATAACATACACGTGTCATTAATATACTTAATAAACAATTTACAATTACTTTAAATGGCAAAAGGTGAATCTAGCCAGAAAGTTAAACACACACACACACACACACACACACACACACACAAAATATGTTTCCCTTGACCTAATCTTCTTATATGTAAATTACATTGAGAACAAAACCAACCTCCTGATATATTTTAAAAGGTAAAATAGTTGCCATCTATTGCTTCTCCTTAATTCCAAATAACTAACTCCTTAAAAGATAAAACATACTAAAGAAAGAAGCAAATGCATACCAGGGAAAAATGCCAGTATTAATACAAACCAGACAAAGATTAACTTTTCAGGATTAGAATTTTAAAATAAACATGTGGCATTCAACATACAGGTCTTACACTGTTCTTATACAAAAATTTCAAGGATCTGACGCACAGATGAGGTTACTGAGTGAGATTATCTTTAAAATTCAACAAGATACCAACACAAAAAGCCCAGGTTTCCCTACAATGCTTAATCCAAAATGTACTCTGCCTGAACAGTTAAAAGTACAAAGCCAGAAAAGGCCTGGACTAATGAAGACTCAAGCAATTACGCAGAAAGCAGTAATCAAACATTCCATGTTCTTGCCCTTTGTTCATGTTGTTCCACCTAACAACCTCTGCCATTCATCAAAAGGTTCAGATACTCAGTAACAAAATGTCACCTCCTCGTAATTTATTTTTTGTTTCCCTATACCTTTCCCCACTCTAGGCGCACATAATAAAAATGTTCTATCAGTGATTTATAAATATCTAGAAAAAAAACTAAACTAGTCCCTCAAGACTTCAATTTTCCCTTTTACTACCTCAGCTTTGAGCAACTCAACAAGTTTACAAAAGCTTCCTGGCATAAATTAAAAAATGAAACATCTACTGTCTGCCCTGACCATCCTGGTGAGGATCTAGTCCCAGTTCCTGGACTAGATATTTTATAATTTCATAGGCTTCTTTGGCAAACCATCCTATAAATATGTTCAATTAGGACAACCAGTTATTTAAAACCAAGCGAGACAGGAGGAATATTTGGAAAGCATAAAATTATCAGTTATCTGCATTCTATACCAGTGGAAATTTCAGAAGCCACACATTAACAGTTAAGAGTGTAACAGTATAACAGGTAAGACTCCATATTTCAAAGCCAGATTATTACTGAGTTTATGATCTTGGACAAGTTATGAATTTTATTAACAATACTGCCTCATTAATTAGCTACCATCAATGAGCAAGCCAATTAATTCTAAACTAGTCAGAGATTCTATAAAGCCTGTTTAAAAAGCAGTAGCCTGGGCAAAAAACAAAACCAATAAATGCTCAAATTAGAGGTGCAGTATCCCGTCGACCAAATATGCAGAGAAAGAACCAAGCCTGTGTCACTGAGCATTCTGGATCTATCTTCCTAATAACATAAAAAAGATTTTAATAATGTTTTGTCTTCCTTCCATCCCCTGAAGGAAGGATAGATGAACAAAAAGAAGAAACTGAAAATTTCACCCATTAAAGATGAACCTAAACTGCTGAGCACAGTGGCGCACGCCTGTAATCCCAGCACTCTGGGAGGCTTAGGTGGGCAGATCATGAGGTCAGGAGTTCAAGACCAGCCTGACCAACACAGTGAAACTCCGTCTCTACTAAAAATCCAAAAATTAGTCGGGCATGGTGGCACGTGCCCTTAGTCCCAGCTACTCAGGAGGCTAAGGCAGGAGAATCATTTGAACCTGGCAAGCAGAGGTTGCAGTGAGCCAAGATCATGCCATTGCACTCCAGCCTGGGTGACAGAGCAAGACTCCATCAAAAAAAAAAAAAAAAAAAAGATGGTCCATTGTCAATAGAAAGCAGAGCAGGTGTGTTCCAGATAGTATATGAAAACACTTTTTTCACACTTTCATTATCATCAAAGACTATTATACACAAAAGCTATCTCTAACAATTACTGAAATCAGTAAAACATTGCCAATGCTATTTTAACTCTAAAATAATTAAATAACAGTAAAACTAATCATACCCTCACAATGTATCTACTCAATTAAACACTGTATACTCTGAGAGTTATGTACACCATTCAGTTTCCTCCATAGGTACACAAACTGAGGTAAACTAAGTAGTTATAATACGTTCACTACCTACTTAGTGTTTACAGCAGCTAATTTTTATACCTTGTAATACTTCCAAGCCATTATGCTATCAAATCTTACAAAACAATACAGAGATTAAAAATAGCTTGCCTAAAATCACAAACTCAGTAATAATCTGGCTTTGAAATATGGAGTCTTACCTGTCATACTACTACCACTTTAGAGATTAAATAGAAAGTTCCAGAGTTCAGCAAAAGCTAACGACCAATTTTATTTCAGTTTTTAAAGTTACTTTATGTGTTTAGCAAGTTTCGAAAACAAAATTCAAATATCAAGAACCAAAATTCCAAAATTTCTACCTTAACAGCTGCTCCTCTGTCTTCAAAATGAACAAATGCATAATCTTTCAACTTCTTCACTCTTTCGAGCTTTCCAAATTCCGAAAATGACTTTTCCAGTATTTCTTCTGTCACTGTAGTAGCCAAATTTCTCACAAACAAAACTTTTACCTAGTAAGCAACAAATAAATGGAACTATAATTGGCTACTTAATTCTACCTGAAAAGTGTTTCTTCCTGTCTTCATAGCATAGGCTTTTCCCCTCTAAAACATTTAAGTGCTAAAAGTGCTGTTTCAGGTAGTGTAAGAAACTGCTAGGAAAATTATACTAATAGCAGTCACCAATTTATAAAAATTATTGGTTACTGCCTTCTCCTATGTTGTCATTAAAGCACCTAATGCTGAGTAGAACCTTCAAGGAACCAACACATAATTATTATCGCAAGTTAATTAACAAATTCGACATGGTCCCCAAGTCCCCTTCAAAACAAGCTTTTCTTTTTTCCCTCTAAAACTGAGTAACTTTTAAAAGTTCATATGAAAAAATAGATAAGCAAGAATAACCAAGGGGAAAAAAAAAGCAAAATTAAGAGACTGGCCCTACTGAACATAAACAAACCATAATGCTTAAATCATTAAATCAGGTAGTGTTAATCAGAAAAAAAAAAGATAAAAGCTGGTCCATGCTTCACACTATAAACCAGGATAAACTACAAACAGACTGAAAATTTGAATGATAAAAGGGTGGAGGGAGGACTAAGAAAGTATCAGAATAAGGATGATTCCTTTATGTAACACTGGAGTGGAGATGACCTTATGACTTAAAATCTAGGATACATAAGAGTGATATACTCAACTACTAAAAATAAATGACTTCCATATGGCAAAAAATACCACAGGCAAAGACAATAAACACGGAAGAAATATTTGCAGTATGTATCACGAACAGCTAATCTCTCTTTTATATCAGAGCACCAGAAAATAAGAAAAAGCTCAACAACTGAATAGAAAAATGGGCAAAATTCACAAATACATGGTTCACACAAAGAAATATATATGGCTCTTAAAATACATTTAAAGTTCAAACCATGCATAGTAAGAGAAGCAAATCATTAATAGCACTGAGACACCATTTGTTAACAGACTGGCAAAGTTCAAAAGTTTGATCATATGCTACTTTGTCAAGAACGAGTAAAATGGTTCTCTTGTATTTTGCTGGTAGAAATGTAAAACAGTGTATGTCCCACAGAGGGTATATGGCAGTATCTTAACAATTACAGATGTATTTACTTACTCTTTGGCCTACAATTCTACCCCTAAGAATCTCTCCTACAGATATATCTCAACTTGTAACAACTGACACAAGCTTATTCATTACAGCACTGTAAGAGCAAAAGATCAGAAACAATTCAATATCCAGCTGGTTAAATACACTACAGTACATCCACAGAATAGACTACTATGTAGTCATAAAAAACGAAGCAGAGCTCTATGAGCTATAAGAGATTGACAGGATACACTGTTTTTCCATCTCTGAAATAGAGTAACAACTTAGTCAATGTGATAAGCAAGCATTGTGCCATAGTTTAGTTAGCAGTGTTTTATAACTTCTTAGTGGTACATATAATAATGGTACATTTCCTTAGAGCTGATGAAACAGGATGGTGAATAAAGCAAATGTAGATCATAGGCTACCAACATTACTACCACTCATGTAAGAATTAAGGAAATAAGAATACATATTCGTACTTGCCTAAGGAAATACTAAAAAGATAAACCAAAAACTACCAAAACTGGATGCCTTGCAGGGGACAAAGGGATTCAGTAGACAGAGGCATAGGGGTAGAAAGGAATTTGTCTAGACTTTCTATATAACTTTTGAACTAAGAAAATGTAGTACCTATCCAAATAAAAAACTAACATACTGAACAAATTGTTGCTTTAGATAAAGCGCTATCCAATAAGAAGACATTAATTTAAGGAAGAAAAAAACTAACATTTTTCACAAATGCTCCATCCCCTTTGTTATTCTCAATCTGTCATACTGAAGTCCAGCTTCTATGTTACACAGACTCCCACTGACTTAGTTGCTTTTTTAAAAAATTCAGCATGGACTTTTCTACGATGAAACCGTAACATACTACATGAAAATTACTAAGTGAAATTATGTTTAAAATGCTCAATAGGAAAAAGGGTCCCTTTAAGAGACATAATTTAGGCTTTTAGGTTCTGGTCCATTGTAAACTGATCCAACTTGGCAAAAAAATCTTCAGTGAATTGTAAATTGATAGTGTGAATAACAGAAGCTTTACTCAAATGGATAAACTTTTCAATTAGAAAACAATAAAGGGGCGGGGCCCAGTGGCTCACACCTGTAATCCCAGCACTTTGGGAGGCCGAGGTGAGTAGATCACGAGGTCAGGAGTTCGAGACCAGCCTGGCCAATATGGTGAAACCCCATCTCTGCTAAAAATACAATTCTGGTATGTGCCTGCAGTCTCAGGAGCAGTGCTCAGGAGGCTGAGGCAGGAGAATCGCTTCAACTGGGGAAGCGGAGGTTGCAGTGAGCCAAGATCATGCCACTGTGCTCCAGCCTAGGCAATAGAGCGAACTCCATCTCAAAAAAAAAAAAGAAAAGAAAAGAATAAAGGAGTTGGGTGTACTTGCATGCACCTGTAGTCCCAAGCTACTTGGGAGGCTGAAGCAGGAGAAACCTTAAGCCCAGGAGTTTGAGGCTGTGGTGTGCTATGACTGCACACGTGAGCAGCTACTGCACTCCAGCATGGGCAACATAGCAAAGCCCCATTTCCGAAAAAAAGAAAACAATAAAGGGCTCTATAATATTTAATCCCAAGTTTATAGACTCCTCCTTTTCATTCTGAAACCTGTTTTTGATCTAGGAAAAAGGAGTTACTAGAATAAAATCTTGAAGTTTTCTAACCCTAAAAAAAGATTAAGATGAACTTCCATCTGGGTAGTTACTAAAGGTTATGTGAGAAGTGGCTGGTAAGCAAATCACAAGCTATACTTCAGGGAATTTTATTCTTCTTTTATAATATGTAATACACATCTATAATGCTATTTTAAAATATTTTTACAGAAAAAGCAATACAGGCTGCTATACTTAGTTTCTACAGATAGATTCAAAGTTGTAGTGGATCTTAGAGATTGATCCAGCCTCAATAAAATAGATGACATCCATGTTCAGTAGTTTACCCAAAGTCACAGTTGTATTAGAAGAAACAACAGGAATTAAAATCAAGCTAGTAAAAAAATAAAAACTCAGAGCTATTTATATTTTCAATCCCTTTCCTAGACACCTATCTACTCAAGGAATATGAGATGAAAGATACTGAGCAGCATTTCAGAGAGCCTCTCTGGTTCACTCTCAATAGAGCTTATCTGCTTAACCCAAAGATATCATTACCTACAAAGACTTTACCATACGAGTATAAACCAGGGCTCTCCTCCAAACTATTTAGAGCGAGCGTTTGCCTCCTCAAATTCTGGAATAAAAAGCTTGACTTTTGACTTATCAAAAAGAATCCAACCATTAATTCATGGCCATTCAGAGTTGCTGCCTCCCTGTGAAGGGAAGAGACAACTAAAATGCTCAAGAACTCACTGTAAGAAGCAGAAATGCAACTCTGATGTGTCCTTTTAATTCCAGGAGTCACCCAAAAGGAAGTTTAAGAACCAGTACTCATGGCACCACTATTAAGATCTTGGCAATGCAAGTACAGGGATTAGGAGGGAATTGAGGGCCCTCTACAGGACTTGCCATGCATATTTTGCCACTAACAAATAAGAGCAAACATGACAATCTTTTGCCTTTCTTCATGGGGACAATACACTAAGGCAACTTGATCATTTAAAAATAACAACAAGCCGAGTGTGGTGGCTCACGCCTGTAATCCTAGCACTTTGAGAGGCGGAGGTGGGCGGATCATGAGGTCAGGAGTTTGAGACCAGCCTGGCCAATATGGTGAAACCTGTCTCTACTAAAAATACAAACATTAGCTGGGCATGGTGGCATGCACCTGTAATCCCAGCTACTCAGGAGGCTGAGGCAGGAGAATCACTTGAACCCAGGTGGAGGTTGCAATGAGCCAAGATCATGCCACTGAACTCCAGCCTGGGTGACAGAGCAAGACTCTGTCTCAAAAATAAATACATATATATATATACATACAACAAAAAAGCTTTAAAAAAAAGAAAAAATTAGCTATAAATCTAAATAAAACATAATTCATGCCCAAGTAATAAAAGTCATAATATGGTCAATGAAGATGATAATTTATTATCTCCAAAACGTTACTTCTCTCTTTACTCAAGACCTTTCTTTTTTTTAACTCTATCCTTCACAGTGCCTAACACTAAACAAATACCCAGTGTGTATGAAAATACTTAATTAAAGAAATTTCATTTCAGTTCCTTTTGCACATTTAATCTTCAGGAAAACGGATGGTTAATGGAAATTCCTGGATACCAAGACAGGCTGTTAACTTTACTGTTAAAGCAGCTCCTTGCCAAACAGTTAAAGTCTAAAGCTACAATTTCTATTTATCATAAAACTCAAAATATTTGAGCTTTATTCTGAGCACAAAATTTAAATGATAACCCCACCCCCACCCCAAGCAACTGTATTTACCTTAGCCATGACTTCTGGATCTGGTTCTTCCACAGGGTCAGCCCATTCAACTGTAACTACATTTCCCCATACTTTTACTTTTCCACTCATCAGCCGGCGTCTGGCTTGTGCTGCTGACTTGTGATCCTCATATTCAAGGAAGCAGAACCCCCGATTCTTCTTTTTGTCATCGGGTTGATGATAGAGAATAACGTCCACCAAACCCTCTGTTAAACCAACAGCCAGATATATAAGCCAAAAGCATCCACCACACATCTAGCGATTAGGCAGACCTAAACCCGCTTGCCGATGAGCAAAAAATAAGTGAAGCAGCCTCAAAATGATTCACTAATTTTCTAGACAACTAGAAACAATTAAACCAACGTAATTAGATATGGGGTTCGGGACAGTATTTAATGTTCCTTTTTAATTTTAGGGGTCCTGAAGGTACAGCCATATATAACAAATCTAACTACTGTATTCTGAAATTTAACATGCTACAATGTTTTAGAATGTTTGATATAACATGACTTTATAAAAGCACTAACAAGGATCTTAAAAACAAAATTATTAATATAAGCCCAAGAGAACTAACTTTTGACAACTAATCATGGCCAAAAATCTCCTTGAAGGTAACTTAAACGTTACTATTTTTACCAAGACTGGAAAGTGATCACTAAACATTAGTGTTCCTCTGGTCTTAGTCCTTTGCCCTGTCTCTCCGTTCGTGTTCTTTCTAAATAATGTCAGCTAGCCCTACTTTTAAATATTATCCATACCTTTATAAATACTTAAGATTTTTTTTCCTAGCCCAGACTTCTCTAAGCTTCAGATGTGCCTACGTTCTTACCTGATGTATCCCCTTTAATGTCTTAGACATTGCAAATTTAACAAGTCCAAAACCGAACCACCATGGCCAAAATCTGCCTTCCCCAGGCTTCCTATCTAATAAGCAGTGCCATTCACCTGGTTCTGAAGCCAGAAATTAGACATTCTTGATTCCTTCCTTTACTTCATCTCTCCTATCCAGTTACAAACTCATTTACTTCTTTCTACCTCCACTGCTATTACCCTAATCTAATCATCTATCTGTACTAGTATGACAGCTTCAACTAATTCATCAGCTTCCACTCTTGCCCCTCTCTCCAAGCCCCCATCCACAGAGCAGTAATAATAACATCCCGTAAACATGAAACAGGTGTTATTTCCTGCTTGAGCCCTTTAAATACCTCCTCATTATATATACAATAAAAACGAAACTCCTTACACGGCCTATAGAAGCCCTGCCTACTTCATCTCATACAATTCTACTCCTAATACTACCTTTTAATAACACCGGCCTCCTCAGTTACTGTAATACACTAACTTCTTTCTTGCCTTGGAACCTTGGCATGTGTTGCTGTCTTGGAATACACCTCCTTTTGCTTTTTGCATGCTACATCCTCTTCACCTTTCAGGTGTTGGTTGACATGTCTTCTTATCAGAAAAGTCTTACAGAACCATCAAAACAGGGATAGTAGCTATTCTCTTGGAAAATATCCTGTATTTCCTGCTTCAGTGTCTTATCACAATGTCTAAATATTCCTTTAATTTTTATTTTTTATATTCTTGGTCTTATCTTCTTTCCCAGGATATAGGATCTATGAGAGCAGAGGATATGTCTCTTAGCCACCAATGTATCCCAGGCACATAGCACAATGCCAGCATTTAACAGGAACTTTAATAAACACCTGCTGAAAGAATGAGTAAATGATCATGAAGCCAGAAGGAGCTATATATAATAAAGTGATAAGGTTAAAGAACTGTGCCAGTAGGGGTATTTGACCAACACAATATAGCGGGTGGTGGCAGTGGTTACAAAGTGGGATGCTAGAAACCAAGAGATCTAAGTGCATAGAGTTTCTGGTGACTAGAGCCAGAATGTAATCTGGATATGGTGGCGCTGAAGTAAAAGGACTAAAGATGAGGTGGTCATAGAAGCAGGTAGGAGTCTAAGGCCCTGGATGGTTCACCAATGTAGATATATTAAGAATAAGTCAATTTAGGGCACAAGAAGAAGACAGTAAGCCAGAAGCAATCTTTAGATTAATGAAAGGCGGCAATCAGAAGAGCAATGAATGTCAGCTTCAAGGAAAGGGAAAAAGATATGTCTGGACGGTAAAACTATAAAGAAACAGTGGTTTTTACAAGGGGAGGCGGTGGTCTATAGCAGTGTTTTTAAATCACAGGTAGTATTAGATCACAACTAGCATTTTTTTTAAATAAAATAGAATAATACAAAATAAATCATGTGTAATAAAAGTATTTTGTTAAATTGTTTCAGTCATATATGTGTATAGAACTATGATATAAAATCTACTTCTCAATCAATTCCATGGATTTAGAATTGAAAATTTTTAAAAATCTGATCTAGACAAGGCAATAGGGAGGAAGAACTTTCATCCTCTTGGTCCTAAAATACACTGATTATCAAGGAGAAAAAAATCATTCACTTGAGGGCTATAGAGCAAAAGCTCCAGCAAAAGCCAAGGTTCAATTAAGACAAAGAAGTGAAGGGGACAGTCCAAGAACTGAAGGATATAAGGGAACTTACTTAAATCCAAACTACTATAAAGCATAAAGCAGAAAGGAAGTAATTTAGACACTGAAGACTTGAATTCTTAATTTAATACATACGACACCTCAGGTTTTTTGAGCACTTATAAGCAGTACAACACATTTCCCAAAAGAATTTCTAAATACATTTTTGTTTTACCTGTGACTTTACTGAATTCTTCCAGAATGTTTTCTTTAGTCTTATTCTTCGGAATTGATCCAACAAAAAGTCTGTTGTTTGCCACAGAAATGCAAACTCCAAGGTGTTTACCAGGGCGAATTTCATAGCTGTCACACTGCAATGAAGAAAAGAACCAGAGACCCCAAAACCACCCCAACCTCAGGACAACTGATCTTAATCTTAAAAATACAACAATTTAAGGCCAAACGCTCCCTGGCTAATCAACTTACCAAGTTCCCTCATGCTTTCCATAATATGAATGTATATGTTAAACTTCATCGTTATGCTCTCCTGTTTTAGTTTGGTTTTGTTAACCTTCACTGCTCTTCCATATAAAAAGGACTCAATTATTCATTTTATTTTTTAAAATATCTTATCTTATATTTTAATTTTATCTATCTGAAAATGTTTTTCTAGAGATTTTTCAGAAAAAATACCTGAGACTGTTCATTCAGGGTCCTTGGAAATGTTATTAGATATAGGTAATCCATAGTCAAAATAACAATATGTAACTACGTTTAATTATTGCAAAAAATATTAGAAAAATTTCTAATTCTAAAGAAGTCACAGAATTCTAAATGTATAAGGTTTTAAATTGTCTACCAAACACAATACTTTCAAAATTTTATAAAATTTTAAAAAATGTTTTATTTAAATCACTATAGTGGATTTATCTCATAAATTTTAGAGGGTTTTTTTTTTCTTTTGTTTTGTAAAGATGGAATCTCGCTCTGTTGTCCAGGCTGGAGTGCAGAAAAACGATCTTGGCTCACTGCAACCTGCACCTCCTGGGTTAAAGTGATTCTCCTGCCTCAGCCTCCCAAGTAGCTGGGACTACAGGCAAGCACCACCATGCCTGGCTAATTTTTGTGTTTTTAGTAGAAATGGAGTTTCACCATGTTGGCCAGGCTGATCTTGAACTCCTAACCTCAGGTGATCTGCCTGCCTCAGCCCCCCAAAGTGCTGGGAATACAGGCGTGAGCCACTATGCCTGGCCAATTTTAGCTTATTATACTTCAACATTATTTAACCATTAGTTTACCAGAATATACAATTATTAAAAATAAAATCATCCATACATTGCCAAAAATGAAAATCAGTATTAAATAAACAAGTCTAAAGGAAAAATTCATAATAAAAACTAAAATCTGGGTCATGCTAGGAGTAGAACTGATTTAGACACCAGTAATGAAACCAAAAGCCTTGATGAAAGAGGTCACCCATTCTAGAAAGGCTAGAACTAGACTTAGTGAGGCCTTCAGCTGTCATGCAAGAGTATGCCAAAAAATAATGACATTGTAATTTTAAGATACTGACATAGCTGTGTCTTAAACACAGTAAGGAGTGAAGATACATTTGATTTGCAGAACTTTGTTACTACTACTACTGGTCTGAAATGAGTACCAAGTGGTTAAAGGCCCTAGAGAAAGGAAATTAATATTAGACTGGCTATAAATAGAAGAGGAGAGAAAGATTAAAAACAGAGAAGACTCAAGGGCCAAGAAACAAAGAAAGAACAAAAATACACTTAGAAAATATGAAATAAATTATATGATTGATTAGGCTGTGACAAAAATAAAACAGATTTACAACTATTTTCTGAATTGAATCCTAAAAATCACCGTCATCCACTATTATGCTCCCCACAGCCCATTCCAGCCTTCATTATACTTTAAGAATCCTAAAATTTAACATCAAGAATTGACATCCTTTTGTCTAAAACCAAAAGACATGCATAAGCCAAATACTCATATGAAACTTCTGATATTAATCAGTCTAATAGATAACTTCTTAAATCAATGGGAGACTTTCTATAAAACATTACTTCTGGGTTATTTTCAGTTCCTTTTTTACTTTTATAGTCAGAAAAAATAAAGCAAAGGTCACATATCAACTTGGTCAGTACAAAAGCATTCAAATCAACTACTGAAAATAAAATAATGTTAACTGCAAACATTTTTGAATTAAAGTTTATTCCCTCAACTAGTAGATAATTATCACATACCAGTTTCACAGCTTCCTGTGCAGCTTCCTTTCCACAGAAGGTGATAAATGCATACCCTCTATTCTGACCAGACAGTGGATCCATCATAAGACGTAGATCCCAAATGGGTCCAGCCTTCTCAAAAAGGGGCACCAACTCATCCTCATATAAATCTCTTGGTATTTTACCTACAAACACCTAAAATAAAACCCCCTTATTAGAATCCAACAAAAGCATTTGATTTTAGAGCCATAAAGTCTATTCTTTTTTTTTTTTTTTTTTTTAAGAAGATGAGGGCAGAAGAAGATGGTTAAGAATCGAACAATTTGAAACTTACAGTTGACTTGCAGAGCTAATCCTAATTTTTATTATAATGACCTTAGGGTTATCAAAGAACAACAGTCTCTTGAAAAATGGAAACTAAGAGTGTAAAATTTATATTAACTCTAAATTTTAAGTTTTTATAGTTTGACCTTTTCTCATAAAAACAGAATAAAGGAGGTCACACGCAGCAGTTCACATCTGTAATCCTAGCACTTTGAGAGGCCGAGGAGGGTGGATCACCTGAGTCCAGGAGTTCAAAACCAGCCTGGGCAACATGGCAAAACCCCACTTCCATAATTTAAATTTAAAAATGTAATTTATAAATTAAAAATGAATAAAAATAAAACAACTGAATAAAAGATTGACATAGCTCTCCACAAGTTGTCTCAACTCTAAAATCTTTACTACTTAAAAAGCAAACTCGCCAGGTGCAATGGCCCATGCCTGTTATCCCAACACTTTGGGAGGCCGAGGCAGGCAAATCATCTGAGGTCAAAACCAGCCTGACCAACATGGAGAAACCACGTCTTTATTAAAAATACAAAATTAGCCAGACATTGTGGCGCATGCCTGTAATCCCAGCCACTCAGGAAACTGACGCAGAAGAATCACTAGAACCCGGGAGGCAGAAGAAGTTGCGGTGAACTGAGATCGCACCATTGCACCCCAGCCTGGGCACCAAGAGCGAAACTGTCTCAAAAAATAAAAGGTAACCTCAATATTTTTCAGAAACTCCAGTGCTTCAATCCATTCCTTTCTCTATCCAGATATTAAATATTAAATTTTAAGGTATGAAAAAAACCTCTTCACCATTTGAAGAACTTGTGATCTATCTTTAAGTATAAAATTATACAGGATTAAATTGTAATATACAATGATAAATTAAAAATTACAGTCAAAAACCCTCATTTGATACCAGATTACCATTTTCTTCAAGCTTGTGCAATGTAAGTAACATTAAAAAGACTCACTTTCACTGTTATCTGGTAAAACTTGAGGTATTCTTTTTGAAGGCTTAGCATGATTCTCACACAATAGTTACTGCAATTCTTCTATCTCCTTAAGGTCCCCAATCCTGATTCACTAAAACTGATTCTAAGGATACCACCTGAGAAAGTCACTGGTTTCTTCATATTCTTACCTCTCACAATGTCTACTTTCACTTCTACTCATGCACCTCAGAGAGAGAGAGAGATCTACCTCTTTTCTAAGGTTAACTCCTTAATCTCAATAAATAAGCCCATTTCTTCTAACCACTTTCTGGAAATAACTGCAAACTGTTATTCCTTCAACACTCTTATTTTGCTCAGTACCATCCTTCCCTTCCCACTGGTTCCTTCCTCTGTCTCCAAACAAAATACAACAAAACACTCCTCACTTTAGCCTATATTAATTTCCTTTCTCTGTTAAATGTTTAGTATATTTTTGAGACAGGGTCTCACCCTGTCACCCAGGCTGCAGCACAGTGGCATGATCATGGCCCACTACAGCCTCAAACTCTCAGACTCAAGCAATCCTCCCACCTCAGCCTCTTGAGTAGGTGGGACCACATGTTCTTGCCATTATGCCCAACTAATATTTGGAGGTGGGGGTGGGGGTTAGAGATGGGAGTTGCACTATGATGCCCGGGCTGCTCTCAAACTCCTGGGCTCAAGCAGTCCTCCTGTCTTGGCCCTCCAAAGTGCTGGGATTACAGGAGGTGTGAGCCACTGCACCCGGCCTGTTACATGTTTTGAACACGCCATCCATATCGGTTTTTTCACTCACACAGTTATTTTCAACACATCTATATGCTTAACACTGTGAAGCCAAAGAAAAGTATAATTATGGCATCATCGCAATTAGGGATACAAAACACTGTTGTATGTGATTTAAGTGATGTCCCTGAAGAACCATCTTTCTAACAAAACTGTACTCGGAAAAGCATACAACATCTATGTTCTCTTTAATCTTCTAAAACTGGCTTCTTTATCTAACTCAGACTGTGCCCAGATGTCACTAACAACCTTCTAATAACCAAATTCAAATGTCTTTTTCTGGGCCGAGCACAGTGGCTCACGCCTATAATCCCAGCACCTTGGGAGGCTGAGGTGGGCAGATCACCTAAGCTCAGGAGTTCAAGACCAGCCTGGCCAACATGATGAAACCCCATCCCTACTTAAAATATAAAAATTGGCTGGGCATGGTGGCAGCTACCTGTAATTCCAGCTACTCAGGAGGCTGAGGCAGGAGAATCACTTGAACCTGGGAGGAGGAGGTTGCAGAGAGCTGAGATCATGCCATTGCACTCCAGCCTGGATGACAAAAGCGAAACTCTATCTCAAAAAAAATAGTCTCTTCCCCCTCAGTTCTCATCATCCTTCTTGTAGAAGTTAATACTTCTCTACAAGTATTAACACTGGTGATGCAACCACTACCGTAAAAGATTTTTCTTCCCTTAAGTTTTCAGAATTCTTTACCAACCTCATCTTTGTACCTTTAAATCTATGATGAAGACATGTTGTAACAAATGATTTTTTCTAAAAATCAAAATGATTAAAACCCACCCTTGTCAACTGGCTCCTGATTGCCCCCATCTACCTTTAGAAGAATATAGTTTCTGTTTCTCTCCCCTCCTGGCCCCCACCTCCAGGTGACTGAGGAACTACTTCCATAAACAGACACCTCAGATGTTTTCAACCCCTTCCATTACCACCATATCCAATTAATCTTTAAAGTATCTGCTTGAGGTTGCTTCATGTAAATGCCTAACCTATACAAACATATGGCTCCCACCCTACTCACAGAACTTGTATAATACAAATCTTTCATGAGACAAGTAATCAGATATACCTTGGACTTATGCGCCATATATTTTTCTTTTCTTTTTTTTTTTTGAGATGGAGTCTCGCCCTGTTGCCCAGGCTAGAGTGCAATGGCACAATCTCAGCTCACTGCAACTTTCGCCTCCCGGGTTCAAACAATTCTCTTGCTTCAGCCTCCCGAGTAGCTGGGACTACCGGCACCCACTACCACGCCCAGCTAATTTTTGTATTTTTAGTAGAGACAGGGTTTCACTATGTTGGCCAGGATGGTCTCGATCGCCTGACCTTGTGATCCACCCACCTCAGCCTCCCAAAATGCTGGGATTACAGGTGCTTGAGCCACCATGCCCAGCTACCACATATTTTTCTAGATTCTAGAAATACAGTGACTACCACAGACAAGGTCTAGGCATTCATGAAGTTTATATTCTACTCAGAGAAACAGACAAAAATCAAAAAGTAAACAATATGCGTCATGCATGGTGGTTCACATGTGTAACCTTAGCACTTTGGGAGGCTGAGGTGGGCAGATCACTTGAAGTCAGGAGTTTGAGACCAGCCTGCCCAATATGGTGAAACCCTGTCTGTAACTAAAAATACAAAAAATTAGCCAGGCATGGTGGCACAAGCCTGTAATCCCAGCTTCTTGGGAGGCTGAGGCAGGAAAATCACTTGAACCAGGGAAGCAGAGGTTGCAGTGAGTGGAGATCGTGCTGCTGCATTCCAACCTAGGCAACAGATACATACATACATAAAAAGTGATTATATGATTTTAAGAGGTACTACATTTTTTTTTTTTTTTCAGAGACAGGGTTTCACCATCTTGGCCAGGCTGGTCTTGAACTCCTGACCTCGTGATCCACCTGCCTCAGCCTCCCAAAGTGCTGGGATTACAGGCATGAGCCACCGTACCCGGCCAAGGTACTAAATGTTAAAAAGAAGGAAAAAACAGGAAGAGGGGATAAATGATGGAGCTGTGTTTTCAATAGAAGGGCTTCCCTACAGGGGTCTATTTGAGCTGAGATCTAAGAGAAAATTAAGTAAAAATCTGAGGAAGGTGAGGAGGCAGAGGAGGCAGTGTCTCATGGCTATAATCCTAGTATTTTGGGAGGCCAAGGCAGGAATATCACTTAAGGGCAGCTAGGAGTTCTAGACCAGCCTGAGAAACATAGCGAGATTCTGTCTCAAAAAAAAAAAAAAAGAAATGAAAAAAATCTGAAGGAAGAGCATTCCAAGCTGAGGGAACAAGTACAAAAGGCTGTGAGATGTGAGCATATTCGACATATCTGATGAACAGCACACAGGCAAATGGCTGGAATGGAAGTGACAGTGGTGTGAAAAGAGAGAATAGGGCCAGAGTTAAGTTAAACCATGGTTAGGCATTTCTGCTCCCAGATGTGTTGGGAAGCCATCAGAGAGTTTAGAGCAGAAAAACGACTGGGTAGACTTATGTTCTAAAAGGTACATTTCAGCAACTAGGTAGAAAATGGATGGTATGGAGAAACAGGCTAATTGGGTGAACAGGGCAATCTGGAAAAGAGATGAAAGTGGCTTGGCAGAGTAGGGTGATAGCTATGAAGGTGATAAGAACATGAGCAACAGTGAGTTTTCTGCTATACTGGATTCAAATCTACATTTTAGTTACCTTGGGAAAGTTTCGTTTCTTTTTTTTTTGGAGACGGAGTCTCGCCCTGTTGCCCAGGCTGGAGTGCAGTGATGTGATCTTGGCTCACTGCAACCTCCGCCTCCCAGATTCAAGCGATTCTCCTGTGTCAGCTTCCCGAGTAGCTGGGATTACAGGCGTATGCCACCACACCCAGCTAATTTTTGTATTTTTAGTAGAGATGGGGTTTCACCACGTTGGCCAGGCTGGTCTCGAACTCGTGACCTCAAGTGATCTGCCCACCTCGGCCTCCTAAAGTGTTAGGATTACAGGTGTGAGCCACCGCATCCAGCTAAGTTTCTTAAGCAATGAGTCTCAACTTCCTCATGTGGACTGGGCATGGTGACTCACACTTGTAATCCCAACACTCTGGGAGGCTGAGGCAGGCGGATCACGAGGTCAGGAGCCTGTCACCCAGGCTGAAGTACAGTGGCACAATTACAGTTCACTGTAGTCTCGACCTCTAGACTCAAGTGATCCTTCCACCTCAGCCTCCCAAGTAGCTGGGACCATAGATGTGTTCATATCACCATGCCTGGCTAACTTTTTTATTTTTTATAGAGATGGGGTCTCCCTATGCCAGCCAGGTTGGTCTTAAACACCTGGGTTCAAATGATTCTCCTGCCTCAGTCTCCTGAAAAGATGGAATTACAAGCATAAGCCACCACACCAAGCCAACAGAGTCTTTTAGGTATCTATTAGGATTCTTATATTATCCAGCTCCTACTTATATTATCCAGTTCCTATCTTGCAAATATACCAGTTTCTCATACATAATACAATTCAAGTGCTATAAAGTCGTATACTTTAGGTCGCTGTTAAATACACTGGGGTTCTATAACACCACCATGAATAAACCAAAGAATGAGATCTCAATCTACCATTTCTTTCCATTACGCTGCAAAACATCAGTGCTATGCTCTGCAAACAGATGAGAATTTATTATATAGTCACAACCTCCATGAATACTGCTTACATTAATGGAAACAATTCAAAACACAACTTGGCCAGGCATGGTGGCTCACACCTGTAATCCCGGCATGCGGGCAGATCATGAGGTCAGGAGTTCGAAACTAGCCTGGCCAACATGATGAAACCCTGTCTCTACTAAAAACACAAAAATTAGCCAGGCACAGTGGCACGTGCTTGTAGTTCCAGCTACTCAGGAGACTGAGCCAGGACTGCTTAAACCTGGGAGGCAGAGGTTGCAGTAAGCCGAGATTGTGCCACTGCACTCCAGCCTGGGTGACAGAGTGAAACTCCATCTCAAAAAACAAACAAACAACAACAACAACAACAAAAACAGAACTTGCTTCCCAAAGCAGCTTAACAATACTAGCTGAAGAATACAAAACTACCACAACTAGAGTAGGTCTGAAAGCTTAGACACACTAAAAAAAAATATTTCAAGATTAATATCTATTATCCTTGTATATTTCTCATCTCAGGACAATACTTAGCTGAATGTTAATGAGTGTTCATCAAATGGGTTAATTTATTTATAGATTTTATCCAAAAATGAGATATCATAGTTCTCTGATAATTTTAATACTGCACAGTCTCAGGCACTGACCCTAACTTCAACCTCCTCAATCAAGACCTAAAAATATATAATGACTGAAAGAAAACATAAAAGAACAAAAGCCAAAACTTCACATCAAAAATGACAACAATTAAGACCAATTTATTAAATCTACTAGCAATACAACACATTAAAAATCTATTTTTCAAAACTTTAGTTGTCAACAAATACAGGCACAATCTCATGAAATCTAACTTTATGAGAGAAATCTGAAACTTTACACTAGGATTTTGCTGAAAGTAACTGCTTAACAGGAGTGGGTTTTAGGCTAGTGATCTCATATAGGGATTTTGCTAGAATCATATTTGCTGTATATAACAACATTTAACATACAGAAGAATGCATCTTTCTCCTAAAGAGACAAAGCAATCTAACAGAATGTACATGTGTTTTACAATTAACATATCAACTATTTGTTTCAAACTGGTTATCTCCAAGTTTATTAGGCTAGGCATGGTGACTCACACCTGTAATCCCAGCACTTTGGGAGGTCAAGGTGGGAAGATCACTTGAGCCCATGAGTGGAGACCAGCCTGGGCAACACAGGGAGACTCCATCTCTGCAAAAAATACATAAATAAATAAAATAGCTGGGTTTCACTTTGGGAGGCCGAGGCAAGTGAGATCACCTGAGGTCGGGAGTTCAAGACCAGCCTGACCAATGTGAAATCCCATCTCTGCTAAACACACAAAATTAGCCGGGTGTGGTGGCACGTGCCTATAATCCCAGTTACTTGGGAGGCTAAAGCAGGAGAATCACCTGAACCTGGGAGGTGGCGGTTTCGGTGAGCCAAGATCATGCCACTGCACTCCAGCCTGGGCAACAAGCACAAAACTCTGTCTCAAGAAAAAAAAAAAAAAAAGGTGGGAGGACTGCTTGAGCCAGGAGGAGTTTGAGGCTGCAGTATGCTATGATCATACCACAGCACTCCAGCTGGGTATCAGAGACCATTTATTTATTTATTTATTTTAAAGATGGCGTTTCACCATGATGGCCAGGCTGGTCTTGAACTCCTGACCTCAGGTGATCCACCCACCTCGGCCTCCCAAAGTGCTAGGATTACAGGTGTGAGTCACCGCGTCTGGCCAACAGAGACCATTTCTATAAAAAAGTTCCCTGGCATAACAAGTTACTTTTCAGCCCATAGAAAAAAAATAGCCTAAGTCAATTCTCCATTTGAAAGATTAGCAGGAGTTCATGACCAGCCTGGACAACTTGGTGCAACCCTGTCTCTACTAAAAGTACAAAAATTAGCTGAGCGTGGTTGTGGACACCTGTAGTCTCAAGCTACTCAGGAGGCTGAGGCAGGAGGATCACTTGAACCCGGAAGGCGGAGGTTGCAGTAAGGCGAGATCGCACCATTGCACTCCAGCCTAGGCCACAAGAGCGAAACTCTGACTCAATCAATCAATCAATCAATAAAGGATTAGAACAGGCTAGCAATAAAGGAAATGGAAAACCCTTTATGAAGACACAGATGGAGGAAGAATTGTTTCTCTGTTCAAGTACGGACCAATGTACTCAACCTTTTATCTGACTCCACATCCTTCCCTTGTGCAATTCACACCCATCAATAATATCTCTCTGTAAATACTAAGTCCTTTCTGAGTGACAAGTGAGTCAATGGAGAAGACAAGCACAATTCTAAATTATTGACATTAAAAAAAAAAAACAACTTGGCTGGACACAGTGGCTCACGCCTTATCCTAACACTTTGGGAGGCCAAGGCAGGTGATCACCTGGGGTTATGAGTTCAAGACCAGTCTAACCAACATGGTGCAACTCCATCTCTAGTAACTACAAAAAATTAGCCAGGTATGGTAGTGCATGCCCATAATCCCAGCTACTTGAGAGGCTGAGGCAGGAGAACTGCTTGAACCCAGGAGGCAGAGGTTGCAGTGAGCCGAGACTGCACCACTGCACTCCAGCCTGGGCAACAAGAGCAAAAACTCTGTCTCAAAAGAAAAAAAAAAAAGTTGGCTGGGCACTGTGGTTCATGCCTATAATTCCGGCACTTTGAGAAGCCAAGGCGGGAGGACTGCTTGTGTCCAGCAGTTCAAGACCAGCCTGGGAAACATAGTGAGACCTGGTCTCTACAAAAATGAAAACAAACCCCAAAAAGCACAAACCAAAATAAAGCAGCAGGGCATGGTGGTTGATGCCTGTAATCCCAGCACTTTGGGAGGCCAAGGCGGGTGGATCACTTGAGGTCAGGAGTTCAAGAGCAGCCTGACCAACATGGTGAAACCCCATCTCTACTAAAAATACAAAATTAGCCAGGTGTGGTGGCACGCACCTGTAATCCCACCTACTCGGGAGGCTGAGGCCAGAGAATCACTTGAACCCAGGAAGTGGAGGTGAGTGAGCCAAGATGGTGCCACTGCACTCCAGCCTGGGCAACAAGAGTGAAACTCCATGTCAGGGGCAGGAAAAAAAAAACAGAATAAAACAACTGCATCTTCCAAATAACTTTACTCCAAATATCTAAAATGGTGTGCTGCTAGTAGCATGGTTTTAGCAACCTGTTCTAATAACTCTATATTATATTCTGATATAAAGTGTTTGGATATCTACTAGTCATAAGATTATCCATGCTCACAATGGCAGCAAAATACACATGGATATCTAAAAAATAAGAACAGCTATAGTTTGAAAGGGATCAAGTATTTTCCCCCTCTGTACAGTATCTACATAGTAGACAAAACACTTTTCAACCTGGAAAGATCTTGGCAAACAGCTAAAGAACACTTACCTCTGTTCCAATTCCCGGTTGCATGCCAGAGTACACACTGTCTGGTGGAGGACCACCATACTTCCTCTGTCCTGTTGTTACATCCAGAGTATAACCAGTTCTCTCAAGCAAGGCCTAGAGATAATTATACATCTCTTTATATTTGAATACTAAATCTCACACACAAGCATCAGTGTATTAATCTTTTCCAAAAAGTACTCCAACTTCCTAGGAGATATATTTTTATGGTTAGGTTAAAAAAAAAAAAGTCAAAATTCACACTGGTTCCCCAGACATGTTTCTACCAGTGAGTCTTTTCAAATAAAATGTTCTCTATCCTCAAAAAATTACCATAAGTCTTATCTCCTTCATGCAGCTTCTCTTATTTACTATTACTCACATCCCTCTCTTCCTACTTTTTTTTTTTTCCCTGAGATGGAGTCCCACTCTGTTACTCAGGCTAGAGTATACAATGGCATCAACTCAGCTCACTGCAGCCTTTGCCTCCCAGGTTGAAGCGATTCTCCTGCCTCAGCCTCCTGAGTAGCTGGGATTATAGGCATGTGCCACCACGCCCAGCTAATTTTTGTATTTTTAGTAGAGACAGGGTTTCACCATGTTGGCCAGGCTGGTCAGGAACTCCTGGCCTCAAGTGATCCGCCTGTCTCGGCCTCCCAAAGTGCTGGGATTACAGGCGTGAGCCACCGCGCCCAGCCCCTATTGTCTTTCTAGTGTACTCAAGGTCCCATAATTGGAACTTTATTTTGTTTGATCTTTTTGTTTTACACTCCTGCCATATCATAAGCACCACAAGAATCAGACAATCAGACAAGAATCACACAGTACAGACTAAAAACATTTGGCAATTACCAAATTAGTCGGGTTTCAAAAAAATATGTAAAATCTTGTGTTTCCTGATTACCAACCTTCCTTACATTCTATTAAGCATTAAGAGGAATCAAAGAAAAGAAGATAACGTCCTTGCTCTCACGAAGCTTATGTTATAATTGAGGCAACATTTACATAAAGAGTCTACAGAACAAAACACACAATGGTAAACAAAGAAATGCAATATATGCAGAAAAGAGAGAATTTTACAATTCAGGTTTTTAAAATTACACAATGTCAGAACTACAAAAGACTTTAGATATCAACAAGTTCAGTGAACTAGGATTCCACAGGGATGCATGCCTTCGGCCTTCCATTCTTCCACCTTCGACTGAAACAGAGTTCTCTACTTTTAAACATACAAATAAATGCAATATAAAACAGGAGTCCCCCAACCCCTAGGCCATGGACCAGTAGTGACCTGGGCTGCATAGCAGCTGTATCTATATTTACAGCTGCTCCTCATCCTCTCTAGTCTTGGCATTACTGCCTGAGCTGTGAGCTCCACCTCCTGTCAGATCAGCGGCCGCCTTAGATTCTCATAGGAGCGTGAACCCTATCGTGAACTGCACATACAAAGGATCTAGGTTGCGGGCTCCTTATGAGAATATAATGCCTGAAGATCTGTCACTATTTCCCAGTATGCCCAGATGGGACCATCTAGTTGCAGGAAAACAAGCTCAGGGCTCCCACTGATTCTACATTATGGTGAGTTGTATAATTATTTCATTACATATTACAATGTAATAGAAATAACTTCAACATAAAATAACTATTTCAAATTAAAAAGTCTATCACAGGCCAGGCGTGGTAGTTCACAGCTGTAATCCTAGCACTTTGGGAGGCTGAGGTGGGCAGATTCCCTGAGGTCAGGAGTTCAAGACCAGCCTGGCCAACACAGTGAAACCCCATCTCTACCAAAAGATAAAAAGAAAATTAGCTGGGTATGTTGGTGCATGCCTATAGTACCAGCTATTCAGGAGAGTAAGACAGGAGAATCGCTTGAACCCAGGAGACGGAGGTTGCAGTGAGCTGAGATCACACTACTGCACTCCAGTCTGGGCCACAGAGCGAGACTCTGTCTCAAAAAAAAAACAAAACAAAAGCATATCACTACAGCAAGACAGAGTATATCCATTATGAGGAATTAAGTTTACTGGTCTTTCACTAAAAGCGGTGTATTTACCTTTCAAAGCTGTTAATCTAAGTAACAAAATGGTGGTAATAATGGCTCATGGTTATATAGTTCTTACTACATTCCAGGCATTATTCTAAGTGCTTTATATCTGTTAAGTCATTTAATCCTTACAATAACTCTGTGAGGTAGTTACTATTACTATTCCCATTTTACAAATAAACTGAAGTAACTGAAAATTCAAAAGGAGGAAAGCAGTTATAACAATATCTTTTTATCAAGAGAAGAGAAACAAAGTGCCTGGAAAATAACTGAACCAAGAGACATTATTGGATCAATCCAAGAAACTACCAGCAGAATCATCAATAAACATATGTCATTCAGGCTGGGCACAGTGGCTCACGCCTGTAATCCCAGCACTTTGGGAGGCTGAGGCGGATGGATCCCCTGAGGTCAGGAGTTCAAGACCAGCCTGGTCAACATGGTGAAACCCCATCTCTACTAAAAATACAAACATTAGCCGGGCACACTCGCATACACCTGTAATCCCAGCTACTTAGGAGGCTGAGGCAAGAGAATCACTTGAACCCGGGAGGCAGAGGTTGCAGTGAGTTGAGATCACATCACTGCACTCCAGCCTGGGCAACAGAGCAAGACTCTATCTCTACGTCATTCATGGCCATGAATGAAGGAGAATATGAATTAGGGCTTTCGTTAAACGAACAATTGAGTGTTGACCCCCAAAATTATCCTTCTCATGTAATTCCTCTAGATTATTTCATTTCTAAACACTAGTTTTTAAAAATGAAACTTTCTAGGAAACATGGAAAGAGGTATTTGACCTCATCATTAAACGTAATTTCATTACAACTACCCAAGTCAAGCTTTACCTTGATCTTCGCTTCATCAGGTCCCTTTGTGGACTCTTGCACCTTGCTCCCCTGTTTCTCTCTCTGCCTGTAGGTCTTCATAACTCCACATAAAAATGCACTTTTGTTCTAGAACAGACAAGTAATTCAATAAAAAGAATCACCAAAAATCTTTGAAGGGTCAGACACATAATTAAATTTAAATTTCAGAAGACCAGGATTTTAACAAAATATTTACTGACTCATTCAACAAACATCTGCCGAGTGGTTACTACGTGCCAGAGACTGGAGCAGACAGCAGTAAGGCAGTACAGAGCTCAGGGAGCTTACCTTCTCCCTGGGAAAACACAGTCTTCCATCTGTTGATAAGTGACTGCATCTAGACTAAATCTGCCAGATGTCTGAAACTATTCCTCCTACCTATATTTTCCTCCAAGATAACAGAACAGGATCAGATAACCCCCAAAAGTTAAAAAGCTGAGTAACATATAAAAACCTAGAGTAACAACCATCAAAACTTGACTTTCAGTTTTTAAAATAACTTACTACACAAAGGAGTGGGAGGAAACTTTCACTTTATACTTGTGCTTCTGAAATTCTGCCACAAGCAGATCTTTTTTTCCTTTAAATTAATTTTTAAAAGAAGAAGAGGTAGTCACAAACAAAAAATACCACTAACTAGTAAAATAATTTCAGATCATTAATTGTTCAAAGACATTTCTGAGTAATGACCTTACCTGAACATGTGATAAGTCACTTTCCTTGAACTGCTGTAGTACAGACAGAGCTCCTTCTTCATTAAATTCCCTGAGAGCATCAATTGCTCTTTCATCAAGATCGACATAAGCTACCAATCCTAAAAATTAAATTGAAAAGGGGTAACGTTATTGCAACAAAAGGGTAATCTAAATTATTGACGGTTTAATCAAGAAGTGTTATATTCAATATGATCACTATAAAACTATATTTTCATTTAATTATACGCATATACGAAGCTATCCAAATACTATATAGAACGGTCCAGTACAAATATGCAAATAAAGATAAAATGTCAACAACCAAAAACATTAATTTCAATCTCCATATCCACAAAAGCCCCCCCGCAAAATCCTAACATCCATTTCCCACCCCCCCAAAGGTATAAGTCTTGGAAGTTAAATCTGACATACATACTGTATTACAGATTATGCATTAACAAATTTTGGTTTATATTAGAGTGATAAGAATACACTATATTTTTCAAGGATAAACCTTCAAATTACAAATGGTTACAGTTGATGCTAACCACGTAAGAGGTAGGGGAAAATCTGAAAACAAATTTTACTAATTCTTTCCACTCTCCAGAAAGTGTCAAAAGGCTTTCCTCCTTAACACCAAAGATAAACTGAAATGCATTTATCTGAGCATCCACTTTGCTGCAGTCAGAATGTGGAAAGGCATAATTTTAAACTTCTACAAATGCAAGTGCAGCTTGATTTGTCAATTCTGAAAGTCACATTTGAAGGCATTCTTCATTCTTCTGAAGTGACAAGCTGGGATTTAAAAGATGCTGTGGCGTTCACAACACTGACTGTCAGGAATGACAATTTTTTTCAAATGGCAATAAAGACTTTATGGACTTACAAGTAAACTCAACAGAAAACATATACACTGCATTTCACATATGTAGTATATTCAACTGCACACAGAACATCTACTAATTTTAAAATATAATTTCTTAAGTCTATTAAGTTTGTGTCATATTTATATATATGGGATATATTTCAGAATTGATCCAACGTAAAATGGAAATATTTTGTAGATTAAAACCCCCAAGTTCATTTGAACATGAAAAGTGACTCCATTTTGGTAAAGCCAAAAAGAACATTATTCCATATAGTAAATTTTAAATAAATGTAATGCCACTTCCAAAGTTACTCTGAAAAAAAGTTGCCATGATTTGTTTCAAAAGCTCAAAATGAGCAACTGGAGTTGCCTTCCTTGAATATTCCATACCACCACCCAAAGCCACAACTCAGGACACCCATCAATCCATTTTGTCAAACCAAGCCTAAGTCAAACCGTCAGCCTCTCATCAATAACAAAACACTCTACAGGAGAGCATCTCTAAGCAGATCACTGCCAATTCTCTATGGCAGAATATCACAGAAAGTTCCTGAGGACTGATTTTCAAATGAGACCATCACCCAGGAGTCATTTTCATAAGTCATTTTAATGTCTAAAATTATGCTAAGCTTCCCAGATTTAAAAAATTTTTAAGGACAAAAAAATAAACAACTATTTATTACTACTGTACTTAAGACACATTTGTGAGTAAGACAATTCAATTCTCCCTCAGAATCTGAATAGGCACACAAAACACAGAGGAAGAAAGTTTCCATCTATGGCCCCAAAGGAGGAGGACACATTTATTTATGAACAACACTCCCTAAGGGTAAATATTTCTCTCCCTCTTTAAAACTTCAAACCACTTACAACCAACCATATTAAGATGTTCAAATTTGCTTAAGCACTTAACCATGGCACTTCTAGATTAAAAAAAAAAAAAAGCAGCTGTTACAAACCAAACACTTCCAAATTACGGAGAGATGTGGATTTCTATTAGAAACTAGACAAGCCACAAACTCTCAAGGAGTCTAACATTTATTATGGTTTCAGACGATACAGTCTAACTATCCTCTTATTATGCCACCTAATCAGACCTAAGCTGATTTAACAATCACTTTAAGAAGCTAAAAGTAGAAAAGTAAAAGCAAAATGATGACTGATTTCGATTAAGAAAAAAATGTAAAATTCGGTATGCAGAAACATACATTTTAATGAGTGGTAAATCTAAGACAAATTGATGTGCTGTTCTGAAACAACTAAGACTGTATATTCAACACTAAGAAGGCTTCAAAATAATGAAATAAGAGTATCAAAGTCAAACCCAATATGCCTTCAATGAAGGGAAAGTAACAAACATTCAGCTCTACAGATCAGAAACAATAAGTATTATTTAACCTTAAAAATCTATAAAATTCAAAGTGGTTTGCCCTCACTTTCATAACCAGTCAGAAACAAGAAATGCATATTATACCTGTCTGAAATATTTCATCAAGTCTTTCTGCCACCTTCTGTGGGAGGCCTGCCTCTATCAGTGTCTTGTAGTGTTCTGTGTGAGTTACACTGGAAGTATCCATTGGTTCTTCCTCTTCTTTTAACTGTACCGCATTACCATTCACCTGATTAGCCATTTTATTATGCTGCTGGAAAAAATTCAGGAGCTATATTACATTAAGCCAGAAATAACTAGTTTGTAGGACAATGCATGATTTATCTAAACTAATTTGTATACATGCTGCTAATAACCTCTACCAAAATAATAATTTATTCCTCCTGTGATGTATCTGACCTAAATTGGCAATAATATTCCTGTAAAACCAAAGAAAATGTACATGGAAGCATTAGATCTTTAAGGAACTTCATGTACACCAGGTAAAATAAAGGCTTTAATTTACTGAAGGTAGAATTGCTGATTAACAAAAGCAGCTGTTCTGTCCTGGTGAAAAGATCAACAATCACTACAAAATCCTAAAAGCCCCTCAGCTCTCAGTTCTTACACAGTTTTAAAAAGTTTTGGTTTAAAAACAGAATGAACACCCACAGACCACTTAAGCAAGATTTAAGGACTTTCAAATTTTCCTGGCTCTGCTTCAAATACAGTATCAGTGTGAAATAAGTGCCCTGTTGTCTCTAGTTCAACATGCTGGTGATTTGGGGTTTCTCCACCTCACTTAATACAAAACAAAACAAAACAAAAAAAACCTTGACATTAATTTTTGTTCTAAGATTGATTTGCTATTCCCATTCAGATTTAAAAGAAAAAATGACCAAGTTTAAAAGCTAAGCAATTGTTTTAAATCCACATAAAATACTAAGTGAGCTATAGTTTAGATTGCTTCTCAAAAAAAAAATGAGTACATGTTGAAATTTTCATATCAGTAAAATAAAGATGTAAAAACATACTGAAGAATGGACAACTAACTTCTTCCAAGTATTTCAACAAACGTTACCTAATTAGGCTAAACTTCAGATTTCTCAGATTAACCTACCAAAAATAATTTGTACATTCAGCCTGTAGGTAATGCTGAAATGGACTGATTGCCTGAAGAGAGAGAGAGTAAATAATAAGCCATACAAGGCCAGTCTGTATTCTGCCTCAAAAGACAGGGAATTAAAGCGCATTTGTCTGTAGTGAAATTATAATGTGATGAAGATAACAGGCAGCAGAACAAGACATTGCAACACATACTAAATAAAAGACATAAAGGTGGATCTCAAGAAAAAGCCTACTTTTCTTGATGAAACTCAAGATACCTAGTCATCTATAAAGAAAATAAAAGTCTCCTACAAAGCACTAAGACATGTAAGAAACCACACTTCCAGACTGCTTATCAAACATTGTGCAAATGCACCACGTGCAGTTTCCTGGCTTAAAACAACTTCTTTTCACTTCAAAGTCCACTGATACTTAGTTGAAGTTAATGAAAGAGGGAGGAAGACCAAGAGGGGAAGGAGGTAATAGAGAATAGGAAGAAGAAAGGAAAATGCAAAGGGTTACTCTGAAAATTAGATAAACATGACTCCTCATGATTACAAAACACTATTAAGACTCGATAGCCCTTAATAGACGCAGACTGTGGTTAAATTCTGGGATGTTTCTCAAAGCAAGCTTCAAATTCTGATGAACTAGCAAAAACGGAAACATTCGAAACTGTCACACTTTTGATCAAGAAACTGTATCGTGTGAGATGAATACGTTTACTGATTAACACAACCTATTTCTATAAAGATGCATCCTAAAACCCAAAACCTCTGTGCGAACATATAGTTCTTTTTTCCCATGCTCCCCCATCCCCAAATATTACCTTAAGATCATCAGAACTCAAAAGTTCTCAGTAGCACAAGACCCTTAACAGCATTGTACCTAGGAATACTATTAGTTACTGAAAAGAGGCAAATTTTTAACAGAAAAGTTCAATGAACATCTGTTAAGGTGGGGTTTTTAAGTAGGTGTAAAGCAAAAAGACAAGTTGTGTATTAAGCACAAGACAAATATTTATGCCTACCATTTCATTGCAAAGGCTCTACAAGTTGATATTGAAATTGCTTAAAATTTTCAAAAAGTCTGCAACTTTCACAAAAAAACCGTAAAATAATTAGATTCCAGAAAATAAAACTTTCGGATCAAGGAAAGCCCTCTCTCTTCAAGCCAAATACAAACTGCTCATTTTAAAGACTTTTTATGTCATATGAGACCATTTGAAACTCATGTCAATTCAACACAATGCCACACAGCCAAACCATATTTCTGGATGCAGCAAATATACTAAAGTGACTGGAGTCATTTGATCTAATCATTTTAGCAAAAAAAAAAAAAAAAAAAAAAAAAGGAGACTTTTAAAGATTTTAAAGGGCTGCTGGGAGATTCGGAATGCCAGCACTAACTCCTCCCTGACTTTTTCTCAACCTCTCTGTGAAAATTCTTCGTATTAAGAGACGGGCTTTAAAAGAACCAACGAAATGAAAACTAACGGTTATCTCTTGGTTTAGGAGTGTCGAGCTCTCAACCTACGACTGACTCATGAGAGATCCATTCGGCCATTTGAGGACTGCAAAAATCTCAAACAAGTTGTGTGAAAGGACCGAAACCTTCCACGAAGCCTTTGGCTTTTTTAAAAAATTTGGCAAAACGGTTACTACCGTGTAAGAAAAATGATCGCCTTTCCAATTTGGTGCGCCTCTGACAGACTCAGAATTATTCATTTCAGGCGCCGCTTGGAGCCTAAGTTCCACGGCCTCTAGTAGTCATTTTTTCCTTCAAATCTCAGCTCGCGGCATGCAGAATGTGGGAGGGGAAGGGAGGGAGGCTTCCCACACAAATCGGCCTTTCGGTTTCTGCTCACACAAAACTTTTCTCCCGGCTCACATAACCCTGGGATTTGCACCCCGCCTTCCGCCCCCCTCACCCCCTCAGGCCCGTCCCGAGAGTCAGCACATCCCACTCGGCGCTAGGCCGGCAGCGGCGGGAGTGAAGCGTCTCCGATGGGGAGAAGCGACAGGGCCGCGGGCGCCTCAGGCCCTTCGCGGGGTCCGGCCGCATGGAGCGGCGGGCGGAGGCGGGAAAAGCACGGCCAGCCCGGCAGGCCGCGCGGAGAGCGCCCGGCGGGCCGCACCGCGGACCGGGGGCTGGAGGGGTGTGGAGAGGAAGAGCGAGAACAAGAGGCGTCTTGGCCGGGCTAGGCCACAGCCGCGCTGCCGGACGAGACCGAAGCCGCCCCCAGCCGGTCCCCACCCCCACCCCGGGGCCTCAGAGCGCAAACGAAACAGGACCCGGCGCGGAGCCCGGGCCGGGCTGAGTTTGGTCGGATCGGGGCTCCCGGCCCCTCCCCCCCCAGGCCGGCGCGAGACTCACCAGGGCAAAGCGTGGGCCGGCAGCCGGGCCCGTGAGAATCAGCGCGAGGCGCTTTGAAAACGACTAGAAATGGCGCGCGCGCCACCCCCTCCCCCCCTCATGGACACAGACGCGATCCCGGCAGCACGCGGGGTTTCCCGGAACTGCTTCCAGGGACTCCAAGCTGAGGGGCAATCGCTTGGCGAGGCGGCCTGACAGGCAGCTCAGACGACCAATAGTAGCTAGGCAAAGCTGACCACGCCGGACGACTCGAGAGCCAATCGATGAAGCTGTCGGATGAACCAATGAGGGTGCTCAGCGCCGCTGGCTGGGGCGCCTCCGGGGGCGGGGGCAGGCACACAAAGGGGTCTGTGGTGGAAGCCCTTGGTGGCGGTGAGGCTTCGGGGCACCGGGTCCTGGGTGGCCGAGGCTCCTCCCTCTTCTTCTGCCGCCGTTGCGAGGCCGAAAATCTAGGCCTTGCGCCGCGTGGCCGCCTCCGGAGCCCCGCCCCCTACGGTCAGCGCCGGCCCCGTTCGGCCATGGCCCTCGCGTCCAGCCGCCGGCCGCGCTTAGTCCCTGAGTCCTCCCTCGCACCCAGACGGCCGGCGTTCGCCCCAGACACGCCCGTAGCCACGCGTTCGGACCTCTTTCGGTCATCTTTTCGCTTCTAGTGAGCACACGATTTAAGGATGATTTGGTTTCGTCCTTCTGCTGAGGATTTTGTCTAGAAAATCATCCATTGATTTTCTAGATCAGAGAAATGCCTTTTTCCCTCCCTGGCTCCCGTCCACACACCATTGGTGGCAGCGCAAACTGTGAGGGAAATCGTTAAAATGACTCAAGAGCAATGTGTAGCACAAGTGATAAAGCAGGGACCTTTCCCCCACAGGGTTTGGAGCTACTTGATATTCATAAAATAGAGCAGAAATATCCATCTGGGAAGTCAAAAGAGCCATGCAGGGGAAAGGGGTCATTCCCAAAGGACACTGTAATTCTTGTTGGTCCTAAACCTGTTTCTCACCTGCCATTCTTACTGATTTGTTCCCTGTCCTCTGCTTAGTCGAAACCTGTCTCCTCCCACAGGAACCTTCCAAACTCATTTCTATAGTGTCAGCCCTTTTTTCGCAACCCCGAACTCCAGTGCCCACCCTCAGGGAGTGGAGAAAGTCAAGCAGTGATCTGCAGGATTTCCAGATGCACTCAAGGATGATTGAATTTCTCAGAACCTGTAAACCTAGATCTAATTTTTTAAAATAGGCCGGACGCGGTGCCTCACGCCTATAATCCCAGCCCTTTGGGAGGCAGAGGCGGGTGGATCAGTCAGGAATTCGACACCAGCCTGACCAACATGGTGAAACCCCTCTCTCCTAAAAATACAAAAATTAGCCAGGTGTGGTGGCATGTGTCTGTAATCCCAGATACTCTGGAGGCTGAGGCAGGAGGATAGCTTGAACCTCGGAGACAGAGGTTGCAGTGAGCGAAGATCATGCCACTGGACTCTGGCGTGGGCAACAAGAGCGAAACTCCACCTCAAAAAAAAAAAAATTGAAAACGAGTACCATGTGCCCAGTAAATCGCTGGGTGGATCCAAGTTTTGTGTTATGGAGTGTAAGACTTACAGAAATGCTGGGAGTTGTAGGCCAGGCGCAGTGGCTCACTCCTGTAATTCCAGCACTTAGGGAGGCGGAGACGGGTGGATCACTTGAACCCAGGAGTTTGAGACCAGCCTAGCCAACATGGTGAAACCCTGTCTCTACTAAAAATACAAAAATCAGCTGGGCGTGGTGGCGCGTGCCTGTAATTCCAGCTACTCGGGAGGCTGAGAAGGGAGAATCACTTAAATCTGGGAGGCGGAGGTGGCAGTGAGCTGAGATAGCACCACTGCACTCCATCCTGGGCAACAACAGCGAAACTTTGTCAAAAAAAAAAAAAAAAAAAAAGCGAGAAAGGAAAGGAAAAGGAAAGAGAGATACTGGGACTCTTTAAGAAAAAACTTTAAATGATGAATATCAATTTAGGAACAGAGTCTTGGAAGGGCATTGTAAAAGTAAGGGAGGACCCCGAAGCTTAACATCTTTTTTTTTTTAATAGAGACATGGGCGGTGCAGAGGGAATATCGCTATGTTGCCCAGGCCAGTCTTGAACTCCTGGCCTCAAGTGATCCTTCTGCTTTGGCCTCCCAAAGTGCTGAGATTACAAGCGCCCAGCCTGAAGCTTAAATTTTACTAGCTTCACATAAATCTGCCTCTAGCACCATAATTCTTAACCTATTTTGTGCCATTTGGAAGTCTGGTAAAAGCTATGAATCTCTTCTCAGTTTTTAAATGCATAAAATAAAATACATAGCAATACAAGATAAACCGTTTATATTGAAATACAATTAGGAAATATATTTTATTTTATTTTTAAGATGGGGTTTCACCATGATGGCCAGGCTGGTCTTGAACTCCAGACCTCAGGTGATCCACCTCGGCCTCTCAAAGTGCTAGGATTACAGGCGTGAGCCACCGCGCCAGGCCAGGAAATATATTTTAAAAACACGGTCGTGATATAGTAAGCTTTTTTTTTTTTTTTTTTTTTAAGATGGGCTCAATTTATCACCCAGGCTAGAGTGCAGTGGTGTAATCTGGGCTCACTGCAACCTCTGCCTCCAGGGCTCAAGCGATCCTCTGACTTCGGGCTCCCTAGTTAGTGGCTTGTAGGAACTACAAGTGCTGGCCACCACGCTGGGCTAATTTTTGCTTTTTTTTTTTTTCAGAGACGGGGTTTCACCATGTTACCCAGGCAAGAAATTTTTCTTTGTTAACACAATGAATATTAAGATCTTAGAGCAGGTCTAATAACTACAGAAATTGTAAAGTAATAAGATATTTCAAAAAAAATCCATGACACTAATAAAGTGATATGAAAATGATTTCTATTGGTGACAGAGGGAAAGGTATTGCTACTGTGGTATGTCTACATTCACAATGGGGAAAAATGCTAAATTTCAGTTAGATGTTAGAGAAAACAAAGATGTTATTTTTTTCCCCATTCAAGTTAAAGTACTCCTTGCTTCCATTCAGAGACTCCTTTAAGTCTATTGATGATATTTTTGTTTTTGTTTTTGAGACAGAGTCTCACTCTGTCCCCCAGACTGGAGTGCAGTGGTGCAGTCTTGGCTCAGTACAACTTCCACCTCCTGCGTTCACGTGATTCTCCTACGTCAGCCCCCTGAGTACCTGAGATTACAGGTGCCTGCCTTGACATCCGGCTAATTTTTGTATTTTGAGTAGACACAAGGTTTCACCACGTTGTCCAGGCTGGTCTCAAACTCCTGACCTCAAGTGATCCGCTCGCCTCAGCCTCCCAAAGTGTTGAGATTACAGGTGTGAGCCACTGCGCCTGGCCTAGATATGTAATTTAAAATGATTCTATCATTCAGTATTTTCTGGGATAACATTTCAAATGTTCTGCTACTTAGTCGTCAAAGGTATACTCCACATTTCAGACCATATATCTTGATTTTTTTACTTGGAAAGAAAATTGCTGTATAAATAGATATTCATGAATTCAGTATTCCACAAATATGTATTGCATGCCTCTATATAAAAATCATGGAGTTAACAGTAGGGTAGGCTGGGCAGTGGCTCACGCCCAGCCATTTTTTTGTATTTTTGGGAGACTGAGGCTGGCAAACCATGAGGTCAAGAGATCGAGACTATCCTGGCCAACATGGTGAAACCCCATCTCTACAAAAAAAAATATATATATATATATATTATCTGGACATGGTGACACACAGCTGTATTTACAGCTATTCGGGAGGCTGAGGCAGGAGAATTGCTTGCATCCCGAAGGCGGAGGTTGCAGTGAGCCAAGATTGTGCCACTGCATTCCAGCTTGGCAAGAGAGCAACACTCCATCTCAAAAAAAGAAAAGAAAAAAAAAGGTTGCTAAGAGGAGCTCCAGCTATACCCCATAATTTGTGAAATTAGGTAACAGTGCAGCCAGACCCTTCCACATCTTTTCCCTGTTACAGACCAAATCTGTTGTCTGAGCTGCTATGTCAATGAATACACTGATGCTTCTTATAACAATTATAGGGGCCAAGTGTGGTGGCTCACGCCTGTAATCCCAGCACTTTGGGAGGCCCAGGTGAGCAAATGTCCTGAGCTTAGCAGTTCAAGACCAGCCTGGGTAACATGGTGAAACCCCATTTCTACAAAAAATACAAAAATTATGGCTCACACCTGTAATACTAGCACTTTGGGAGACTGAGGCAGTTAAATCACCTGAGGTCAAAAGTTTGAGACCAGCTTAGCCAACATGGGAGAACCTTGTCTCTACTAAAAATACAAAAATTAGCTAGGCGTGGTGGCTTGCACCTGTAGTTCCAGATACTTGGGAGGCTGAGGCATAAGAAGCACTTGAATCTGGGAGGTGAAGATTGCAGTAAGCCCAGATTGCGTCACTGCACTCCAGCTTAGGTGACGAAGCAAGAGTCTACCTAAAATAAAAACAAGACAAAAGAACAAAAAAAAAAATAGAATCGTTTTTATTATTTTATTATTTTAAAGCACTTTGCAAAATGGTGGAGTTCCAACCAAGACTGACCAGCACTTAAGCTGTTTGTGTTCCATTTTACCTCCTAAGATGACGGTTCTTTTACAAAAACAAAACGTCAAGTGGATGACTTGCAATGCCTTGTAGTCAGCTTACCTCAAGATCTTATTGCATGCTTGCTTTATCATCTTTTTTTTTTTTTGAGATGGAGTCTTGCCCAGTCGCCCAGGCTAGAGTGCAGTGGCGCGATCTTGGCTCACTGCAACCTGTCTCCCATGTTCAAGCAATTTGCTTGCCTCAGCCTCCCGAATAGCTGGGACTACAGGTGCCTGCCACCATGCCCAGCTAATTTTTTGTATTTTTTTTAGTAGAGACAGGGTTTCACCATGTTGCTCAGGCTGGTCATGAACTCCTGAGCTCAGGCAATCTGCCCGCTTCGGCCTCCCAAAGTGCTGGGATTACAGGCATGAGCCACCGTGCCCAGCCTGTCATCTTTTTAATAATTTTTTTTGAGACAGACTCTTGCTTTGTCACCCAGGCTGGAGGGTCTTAGATGGGTCACATTACTTCTGGAAGCCTTCTTCCTCTTTCCAGAAGACCTCACCAGATGCGCTAATGACAGAATTTCTACAGTTCTTTTAACAAGTACTGGTCAGGCACGGTGGCCCACAGCCTGTAATCCCAGCACTTTGGGGGGGCGAGGGGCTGATCACTTGAGCCCAGGAGTTCAAGACCAGCCTGGCCAACATGGCGAAACCCCATCTCTACTAAAAATACTAAAACTTAGCTGGGCATGATGGTGGGCATCTGTAATCCCAGTTACCCAGGAGGCTGAGGCACAATAATCAGCTTGAACCTAGGAGGCAGAGGTTGCAGTGAGCCGAGATTTGTGCCACTACACTCCACCCTGGGTGACAGAGCAAGACTCTGTCTCCTTAAAAAAAAAGAAAGAAAGAAAAAGCAGCTTGGTGTGGTAACCATCAGAAATAGTCACCAGCCCTGCTGAAGGGAATAAAGTTTATGTATATTCTCCTTATTTATTTTATTGTTGCCTGCTTATTTTAGGTCAAACATTTTCTGGAGGTTGAAGACACAGCAGTGAGCAAGACAGTGACTTTTTCGAGGATATCAGAGTTTAATGGCAGAAACAAAAAAGTAAACAGGCAATTACAAAACAGGGATACAGTGCTTTGATTGGGATAAACCCAGGGAAAACAGAAAAGGAACACCTGATCCAGTCTTACGGGATCGGGAAAGGTTTCCTAAAGCAAGTTAGGTTTAAGACCTGAAGGCTGAGTAGGAGTTGGCCAGAAGAGTGGAGAGAAAGAGATGCAGCTTGGAGGGTTGCAAGTGCAGGGAAAGAGGAGGAAGCCAGAGCTGGGGAGAGGAGAGCGGCAGAGGCCAGATCATGAATGACCTCCTCAGAAATCACACTAAAGAAGGTTCACTGTTTGCTGCTGGCAATGGGAAGCATGACAGGGCTTTACACAGAAGAGTGGCATGAAGGGATTTGCCTTTCAGAAAGATTGTTCTAGCAGAAAGAGAGAACAGACTGACGGGAATCAAAACAGAAAAGAGGAGACTCATTAGGAGGTCATTTCAGTGAGATGTGGCCCAGTGATGGTCTGAATAATTGCTGCTAATATTTTGAGCCCCGTGATCTCATTTAATCTTTGCAACTCTATGAGGTAGACATAATTACTCCCATTTGCGGATGGGGAATCCAAGGAACAGAAAAGCTAAATAACTGCCCGAAGTCACATGGTAAGTGGTGGCAGCAGAGAGAGAGCAAGGCAGAAGGATCTGAGAAATATTTAAGGGGGTGGTATGGGCATGACTGGATGCATAGTTGCATTTGTTAGCGATTTGGGGAGGGTGGCTAAATGAACAGGAGTTGTATGATATACAAGTTTCTAGTTTGGATAAGTGGGCAATGATTGTGTTAGGAACAGAGGAGAAGCAGATGGGGTAGGGGAAAAGTGGCAAGTTGAGTTCAGGGTGATTTCAAGATGTCTGGGTAATTTCCTATTATAATTTTTTTAAACTTAGTTTTGTTATTGTTCATGCTTTGATGGGTAATTTCCAAGCGGAGCTGTCCAGAAAGCAGCTGCAGGGGCTGGTGTGAAACTCTGCCAGATTTTGGTATCATCAGCCTCAATCTCTCCCAAAAGGAAAAATAAAACCACCTTTCTTTTAGAGAAGCTGAAAATGATATAAACTTTGGAAATGAAGTATTTAGAAAAACAGATCATGCAATGGGATTTCCCACAGACCCATTTTAGGTCATTACAGGGTAATTTTCTCCCATTAATTCTACCCCTCAGCTGTTTTTCACTAACGATCTTAACAGTCTTTTAGTCTCTTGAAGTCTCCTATAGATAAGCAGGGCCCACATCTGCTACTTTACCGCAGAGGTGGGTATCTAACAACGGCTTCCAAAGAGTCCATTTCTCCCAGGACATGGGAACTCCTTTGGCAGCTACACTAACTTCTGAAACACTAGGGAACCATTTAACAAATTATCATTTCAGTGGATGTCCTAATGGCCTGGAAACACAGCCCTAACGTACCTCTAGGCTCTTAGAGAACAGTTCACACAGAAGAAAATTTGCTCAATAATAACAATGGCAAGATATTAACATATCAAATACTCTTAGAGGGAGGCCCTTGTGCTACACTTCTCCAGGTGAATTAGCATTTTCCCTTAACTTTCCTTCCCAGCAATGAAAAATGCTGAATATGTAGGAAGAAGAGAGGTTTTTTTTGCTTTTGTTTTTAAGAGATGAGGTCTTGCTCTGCAGCCTCAAACTCAGCCTCAGCCTCCCACGTAGTTGGGACTACAGGCACACGCACCACGCCTGGCTAAGAGTTTATACATATATACTTTTGGCTGCTCTATAGACAGAGCAGGGCTAACCCATAGGCAGAGTGGCCCAGAGTCGCCTAAAGAATATTTTGAGGCCAAGCATGGTGGCTCATACCTGTAAGCTAGCGTTTTAGAAGGCTGACTCGGATCACTTGGGCCCGAGAGTTTGAGACCAGCCTGGGCAACATATGGAGACCCCATCTCTAAAAAAAAAATAAGAAGAATTAGCTGGGTGTAGTGGCACACACCTGTGGTCCCAGCTACTCGGGAGGCTGAGGTGGGGAGGAGGCTGGGCCTGGGGAGGTCGAGGCTGCAATGAGCCATGATCATGCCACTGCATTCCAGCTTGGGTGAAAGAGAGAAACTCTGTTTCAAAAAACAAAAAGTTTTTTGATAAAAATTTCTCTTCTTTGCAAGTCTTGGCTACAGGATTAAAAACTTTTCTGTCATTTTTATATTTTTCCTCAATATAAAGCACTTCCATCCCTAACTTTGCCTAAGCTGGCTATCCATTTAAAAAAAAAGATTTCATGAGAGAAAATTACTTGTAAGTAATTTGAAAATTGTGGCCACACCCTGGTAATCCCTAATCACAGCTTTAGGCAGACTGTACAACTATGTCACCAATAGAGAGCCTTTGTTTCTAAGAGGTGTTTCTGTTCTAGGAACCCAATCCTAGTGTGGTAGAAACTGTTTTAGTTTTAGTTTTTTTTTGAGACAGAGTCTTGCTCTGTCGTCCAGGCTTGGGTGCAGTGGTGCTCGGCTCGCTGCAACCTCTGCCTCCCAGGTTCAAGCAATTCTCCTGCCTCAGCCTCCCGAGTAGCAGGGATTACAGGCGTGTGCCACCACACCTGGCTAATTTTTGTATTTTTACTGGAGATGGGTTTTCACCATATTGGCTAGGCTGATCCTGAACTCCAGACCTTAGGTGATCCACCCACCTCGGTCTCCCAAAGTGCTGGGATTACAGGTGTGAGCCACCGTGCCTGGCCTTAGTATTCTTAATGAATACTACAAAATATCTCCTTAAAGCAATAAGGCCTTCTCTCATCTTTGTTTTTGGATTTATTTTTTCCTTCCCCAAAGCTAGTAAGTCACCCATACCAGTTATTTCTGTGTTGCTTTTGTCACCAGCATAACCTTCATAGGAAACTTCCTAGGTTTTTTTCATCTTCCCAAGATATGCCAATATACAGAGGGCTCAAGATACCGTATTCCCAAATTCCTACAAGAACGTCTGTAAAGTATCTGTATATCTGTATAAAATGCATCAGTATAAAGATAATCATGCCCAATTTTAATGAACCTGATGAAAACCCATTATATGAATCAGTGCTGGATTACTAAAATAATTCTCAGGTTTGCTGACTTTAAAAATTATACTTTTAATTATAGAACATTGTTAGAATAATACAGATATAAACACTAGGATAACTGTGACCAATACCATAAGGAAAACTGTTCTACATATTTACTTGTTCATTCACTCTCCACAACAGGCACAAAGTGTTCACAAGGTGTGCAGAAGCAGCCAGGGACTTGGGAGCAGAAGGCATGCAAAAAGCATTAGTGAAGAGAGTCTGAGGCATAAGTTCTACACAAAGTTCAACACAGCAAATGGGCAACAATTGGCAGAAAGAGAGGAGACAGCTGGTGTGGCTCTCGCCCTTTAAGTTTCCCAGCTAGACTGTTCATGTATGGAGATAGCTGGGAGTTTGGAAGCCTTGTCTTGATCCCTTCACTTCTAAGAAGCCAAAAGCAGCAGCAAGAACTGGCTGGGGTGTTGTGAGAACAGTAGGGAAGGAAAAAGGGGTGAAATACAGTTAGGTCAGGGAACTGCTGTCATCTATGGCCACTACCAAGCTGATACCCATAGTGGCTCACAGAAGCAACAGGAGAACTTTGATATTTATTTAAACCATCAGCAACATATATGGGAAAAGACATATTTGAGTTTAGTTACCAAGAACATATGTGTCACCCAATACCCACAGTCTGCTAGAGTTTGCATAGAATAACAACAACAACAAAAAATGCTCCTTGCCTCAGTTTGTCCTTAAAATGGAGTGGCAACACGAAGGAACCCCTTGGAAGATGGGTTACTTTCAAGGTTGTGTTATTAACAAGTGATGTGGTCCCACACAGCTGTGGGTCACAATAACTCATTATAGTACCCTACACTGCCTCCTTTAACATCAAATCCCCAAAAGCTACAGCAAAAACATTTTTTAAATGTTACAACGTTCACAATGAAGAACATTAGCAATAAAGCACAGTAGAAATGAAATGGGGGTACTCTCAAAAGATATTCCTTACTCCAGCCCCATCTTCTGGGCAATTCCCTTCCACCCCAACATGCTTGGATAAGCATCAACGTTTGAGATATTTCTTAATTCCTACCTGGACTGAGATTAGGCAAACTGACGTTACTGGGCTTAAATTGGGTGAACTGTTATTTTAACCACTTTTATCTGTAGACTGGAAGGATGGAAATACATTCCTACCTAGGTTTATTAATTCCTTCTGACTAAGCCAAAGAGTTCTTCATTGCCATAGAAGATAAGTCATTCTGAGAATAGGACAATCGACCTATTTGTCTGGTCATTATCTTCCACAATGGACAAACACATACAAACAAGTGCTTAGCTCTGTACAAAGACAGACCTTACAGGAGAGTGCATACTGGAGCACTAGTGTTTAAATTTTTTTCATCAAGAATGAAAAAAGGACATTTCTCACATTGGAGTTATGTCTATACTTCTGTCACATGATTTACATCACCCAAGAACATGCTAAGTCTCTGTAAATTCAGTTTCTGCTATTAGGAAAACCAGAGGAATACACATTACTGTACATACACATGCCTTGATGCAAGCTAAGATAAACACTGGGATGTGGCCCTTATGAAATCTTAAGAGTTAGCAGGATAGGAAGAGTTGGTCTTAAAGATTAGAGGGGAAAGAACACAGAAATGACCTACATTCCTTGGGAAAGGACTCTGTGCTTCCTTTCCTGAAGGAGTCAATTCCACTTGCTCCTTACACTTAACTGTCACTGACAGTCCTATCTTTCCTTGAAGATATTGTCCCTACAATGTTCCCTATAGTGATCCCCAAAGAAAATTTATAAATCTGATTCATGGCAGTAATAACCGTGGGCATCTTTTGCTACAGTCACCACCATTGATGGGTCCTTGGTCCCCAAACCTGTGTCCTGTTTTTCCTTTCCAACTGTATCTTCAGTTAGCTTTCACAAAGATGCAAGCTTTAAACAAGCTAATTAGAAACAATGAGAAGGAGAAAAGTTACAATCATTGCCTTCATGGTGGAATCCAGCCCTCAGGAAGATGGAAAGATACAAATGCATGAGCAACTCAAGGAAAAAGCCCTTTGGAGAGGAAGATGTGTGTGCCCAACTACTATGGTGTGTGAATAGGTGTCGCAATTCAGGCAGAGTCTCTAGTTGCCTTTTTCCAAAGCAGCTGTGACCACACTATTAAAGTCCCACATTTCCCCTAGTTCTTTTGGCCAAGGATGGGAGAAAATAACATTTAAAGATTTAATCCATTTCCAGGCCTGGGCCTTCACCAGCATTTGTCCCCTGGTCTTCAGATTTCCAGTTACTTGTGGGGCTGATTTTAATGAAGTAACCCATTGAGTGAGTAAAAACCACCATTTTGGAGGAGATAACATTCCCAAAGCTGTGGGTCAGAATTTCAAATGGCTTGTCATCTCTGATGGTTTAAATCATGGCCCACAACTAGGAAAGTGAGTATGATAAAAGCAGCTCAGTCTTGAGGGCGCTCACTGATATCAAATAAAATTGTATCTTCAAATGAATCATTTCTCAGTCATCATAATTACAGGTGTTAGTCCGTATGAACTCTCTTATGTTTAATAAGAGCTGAGCTCCTGCTGAAACTTTTCTCACATTCGGTACATTCATAAGGCTTCTCTCCCGTGTGAACTCTTTGATGTGTGATGAGGTTGGAGCTCTGGGTAAAACCTTTTCCGCACTGCACACACTCGTAGGGCTTCTCCCCTGTATGGGTTCTCTGATGTTTAATTAGATCTGACCTTTCACCAAAGCTTCGCCAACACTCATTACACTCATAAGGCTTCTCTCCAGTGTGAATTTTCTGGTGTGTGATGAGATGAGAGCTCCGGCTGAAGCTTTTCCCACAAGCATTGCATTCATATGGCTTCTCTCCAGTGTGAGTTCTCTGGTGCTGAACCAAGTGTGAGATGCGGCTAAAATTCTCCCCACATTCGTTACAGTGGTACGGCTTCTCTCCCGTGTGGGCTCTGCGATGACGCACAAGGTCAGAGTTCTGACTGAAATTCTTACCACACTCATCACACTTGTAGGGCCTCTCTCCCGTGTGGACTCGATAGTGTTTGATGAGATCAGATCTCTCACTGAAGCCTCGGCCACATTCATTACACTCATAAGGTTTCTCACCTGTGTGGGTCCTCTGGTGCTGAGCTAGGTGAGAGCTCCGGCTGAAGCTTTTCCCACACTCCTCACACTCATAGGGTTTCTCCCCACTGTGGGTCCTTTGGTGTTGGATCAGGTGAGAGAGACGGCAAAAACTTTTTCCACACTCGTTACATTTGTGAGGCTTCTCTCCAGTGTGGATTGTCTGATGCTGAATCAGGTGAGAACTTCTTCCAAAACTTTTCCCACACTCATTACAGTCATAAGGCCTCTCCCCAGTATGTGTCCTCTGATGCTGAATAAGGTGTGAGCTGCGACTGAAGCCCTTTCCACATTCATAACATTTATAGGGTCTGTCTCCAGTGTGGGTCTTCTGATGTCGATTAAGGTCTGAGATCTGACTGAAAGCTTTTCCACAATGAGAACATATATGATAGCGGATACCTGTATGGACTTCTTTGTGGACAAGCAGATCAGTGACTTGTTGGAGAGGGTAGCTTACCCATTCTTCTGCTGTTAAATCTCCCCATTGTCTTTCTGACCTATCTCCGCTTTCAAAGGCCTCTTCACTTTCAGGATTTTCCTCAGCATTCTCAACAGGTCTTTCAGATGTGGTCCCAAATTGCACATCTTCACTAATCTCTTGCTTGGGATTTACCTCGCTCTCACTCCTGATCTCAAAATCTGTAATAAAAAGTAAACGATAAGACTAGTAAGTACAGAAATTACCTATTCTGTGCCAGGCACTATATTAAATTTTTTTTTTTTGAGACAGAGTCTTGCTCTGTCACCCGGGCTGGAGGGCAGTGGTATGATCTCGGCTCACTGCAACCTCCACTTCCTGGGTTCAAGCAATTCTCCTGTCTCAGTCTCCTGAGTAGCTGGGACTACAGGTGCATGCCACCATGCCTGGCTAATTTTTGTATTTTTAGTAGAGATGCGGTTTCACCATATTGGTCAGGCTGGTCTTGAACTCCTGATCTAAGGTGATCCATCTGCCTCAGCCTCCCAAAGTGCTGGGATTACAGAGGTGAGCCACTGTGCCCGGCCTAAATTCTTTATATGAATTACTATATTCTTCATCACAGCTATCCTGAGAGTCAGGAATTGCGATGATCTCTACTTCATGAATGAGAAATCCAAGACCCAGACAAGTAAATTGACTTGCTCAAGGCCATAGCAAATGGTAGAGCAAGGATTCAAACTCAGGTCTGTCAAAATTCGTGTTTTGTATTGCTGTAATTTATTGATTCCTTAGGAAAACTCTACAGGCTAGGTGCCATGGCTCACTCCTGTAATCCCAGCACTTTAGGAGGCCAAGTCAGGAGGATCACTTAAGGCCAGGAGTTCAAGACTAGGGTGGGCAAATAGGGAGAACCATCTCTACAAAAAATTTTAAAAATTAGGTGGGTGTGGTGGCATGCAACTGTAGTCCCAGCTACTCAGGGGGCTGAGGTGAGAGGATTACTTAAGCCCAAGAGTTCAAGGTTGCAATAAACTGTGATTGTGCCATTGCACACCAGTCGGGGTGACAGAATGAGATCCTGTCTCTTAAAAAAAGAAAATAAGTAAAACTATATATATTCCTGGTGTCTTCAAAGAACAACTGGAAGCAGAAAATATGAGACTCTAAATTAGAATTGCTAAAAGCCAAAAGTCTAGACATTTTAAGTGAGTGTGTGTGTATTTTTTAACTTGCCAAGCCTTCATCATTAGTAGCGTCATGAAATATTTACTAAGAACCTACTGTGGGTTTTGTTTTGTTTTGTTTTGTTTTTTTTTCAGATGAAGTTTCTCTCTTGTTGTCCAGGCTGGGGTGCAATGGCATGATCTCAGTTCACTGCAACCTCTACCTCCTGGGTTCAAGCAATTCTGCCTCAGCCTCCTGAGTAGTTGGGACTACAGGTGAGCACCACCACACGAAGCTAATTTTTTGTATTTTTAGTAGAGATCGGGTTTCACCATGTTGACCATGTTGGTCTCAAACTCCTGACCTCAGGTGATCCGCCAGCCTTCACCTCCCAAAGTGTTGGGATTACAGACGTGAGCCACCGTGCCCAGCCAGAACTCACTGTGTTAATGTGGAGAAAAATGAATCTTTCTTTACCTATGTCCTAGTTGACAGAAAAGTGACTGACAAATGTCACTTTCTACTTTTCAGTGACCTTTTAATGAAAATAGGAGTGGGAAGATTGAAGAAGGCAAAAAAAAGATGTCTAGCTGAGAACATTTTTGGCATTGTCTAAGAATATTTCACATACAGTCTTCAAATGAAAATCAAAATACACAACCACTGTCCACAAGGAGTTTTATACCAGACACTGCATTCCCCAAATTAGGTTTCTTAGTACGCTCTTCAGAAAGTATGTATGTTGGGAGAAAAGAATTTATGGATAAACTAGGTTGGTAAATGGTACATACAATATTGCTTCCTTCAAAATTGACAATGCCTAATAACACAGTAAAGGTTCCAAGGAATCCAGAGGTAAAAAGGCCTTATAAGGCCAGATGCAGTAGCTCAGGCCTCTAATCCCAGCACTTTGAGAGGCTGAGACAGGAGGATCACTTGAGCCTAGGAGATTGAGACCAGCCTGGGCAACATAGGGAGGCCTCACTTCTATTAAAAATAAAGAGAGGCTAGGGCGTGGTGGCTCACACCTGTAATCTTAGCACTTTAGGAGGTCCAGGTGGGTGGATCACTTGAGGCCAGGAGTTTGAGACCAGGCTGGTCAACATGGTGAAACCCCGTCTCTACTAAAAATACAAAAATTAGCTCAGTGTGGTGGCAGGTGCCTGTAATCCCAGCTACTTAGGAGGCTGAGGCAGGAGAAGCACTTGAACCCAGGAGATGGAGGTTGCAGTGAGCCAAGATAGGGCCACTGCACTCCAGTCTGGGTGACAGAGCGAGACTCTGTCTCAAAAATAAATAAATAGGCTGGGTGCGGTGGCTCATGCCTGTAATCCCAGCACTTTGGGAGGCCGAGGTGGGCAGATCACAAGGTCAGGAGTTTGAGACCTGCCTGGCCAATATGGTGAAACCTTGTCTCTACTAAAAATACAAAAATAAGTTGGGCATGGCTGTGGGTGCCTGTAATCCCACCTACTCAGGAGGCTGAGGCAGGAGAATCACTTGAACCCAGGAGGCAGAAGTTATAGTGAATTGAGACCACGTCGTTGCACTCCAGCCTGGATGACAGAGCGAGACTCCATCTCTAGATAGATAGATAGATAGATAGATAGATAGAAAGAATTAGCCAGGCAAGGCGATACACATCTGTGATCCCAGCTACTCAGGAGGCTGAGATGGGAGGATGACCTGGGACTGGGACGTCAAGGTTGCAATGAATTGTGATCGTGCCACTGCACTCCAGCCTGGGCAACAGAGCAAGATCTTGTCTCAAAAACACACAAAAAATGCCCATAATTTTTAAACCCATTCCTAAACTTATTTGGGCAAGAAACCAGTTTTTTGGTGCTTCCATTCTTCTAACAAGTGCTTTTGGGGCTAGACTACAGAAATGTAAATTCATATTTTTAAAAGATCGTCATTTCTTGCTTTTGTTGGATATTTGGGTTACAGACTGCAACAGATCTGGGTAGATAACTATTTATGGTTACTTCGATAAAGAAAGGATTCAAGAAACTAGGGACATCAGAGAAAGCCCAAGTTAAAAAGGAAAGCCTTCAGAGTTGCCTTTTGTTCTGGGAAAGACTATGGGAATAAAGATTTCTAAAAAAAAAGGATTCGTCCTAATGAGTGGCAGATGACCTAGTGACCCATGCACGCTTGCTAATGTCTGTCAAGTCTCGACAAGAGACAAAACGAGTCAAAAGACTGTTCAGATCAAGAATATACTGTTTACTCTAGTTACACCCTGACCAAAGTACAGCAAAGAGAGAAAACAGGTTTGCAGACGATGCTAAAAAAAAAAAAAAAAAAAAAAAAAAAAAAAAAAAAAAATTAAAGGGACCCAGATATAAGGTGTT
>CAUYLG010066479.1:0-85159 GCA_963573385.1 Cacajao melanocephalus
GGGATTGGCTCAGCTTTGGCGGGCTAAGGCTGGGCCATGATTGGTTGCTCAGTGTTACCAGGCAGACTGAGGTCTATAGGCGGTCTCCCGGATGTGGAGATCAAGAGGGAGGGGAGAGGTAGAGGTTTTTCTACCAAACACAGATGGTTTTTCAAGGCACGCTGGCACCACCTGAAAGTGGACAGCTACAGCACTGTAGGCCCCTCAAGAGGCGCCCTAACATATAATGCTGAAGGGAAATCCTTTCAATAGGCATAACTGAAGATGAATTTGCCTTTTCTGCCTGCAATGCTCCTGGAAAAACAATAATTTCTGGACTTGCAAAATGCCGTATTCACCCTCATAGTATTCCACACCACATTGCTTCTGACCAGGAAACTAATTTTAAGCCAAAAAAATTATAGCAGTGGGCTAGAGCTCACAAAGTCCACTGGGCTTGTCGTGTTCCTCATCATTTTTAGGTAGTTGGTCTGACAGGATAGCGGATGGCCCTTTGGAGACTCAGCTGTGGTACCAGTTGGATGGCAGCACATTGCAGGGCTACAGTAGTGTCTTCCAGGAGGCATATTTTTGGGGCAGGGGAAGGGAGTTTCATTCTTGTTGCTCAGGCTGAAGTGCAATGGTGCAATCTCGGCTTACTGCAACCTCTGCCTCTTGGGTTCGAGCAATTCTTCTGACTCTGCCTCCCAAGTAGCTGGGATTACAGGCATGTGCTACCATGCCCGGCTAATTTTGTATTTTTAGTAGAGACAGAATTTCACCACCTTGGTCAGGCTGGTCTCAAACTCCTGACCTCAGATAATCCACCTGCCTCAGCCTCCCAAAGTATTGGGATTATAGGCGTGAGCCGCCGTGCCCGTCCCAGGATGCAATTTGCGCACTGAGTATGCCAACAACCATGTGGTGTATTTTTCCCCCTTAAGGCTAGAGAATTAAAAGGAGAAAATGTAATTGGCTGTTCTTATTACTAACTTGAATGGCCTACTAGCAAAAATTGGGCTTTCCATCCTCCAAACTTTGTTCTCTGCTGTTTTAGAGGGTTAGTTCCCAAAGAAAGAGTGTCTCTACTGGAAACACAAAAGCAGTTCTATCAAACTGGAATCTGAGACTGTAATGGAGCCATTTTGAGCTTCTCATGCCACTGAACCTACTGGCAGGAAAAAAAAAAGACAGGGAGAGGGTGTGCTTAGTATCCTAGCTAGCATAATTGATTCTGATCTTTAAGGGAAAATTTGGTTGCTACTACATGATGGGAGCAGGGAGGAGTATCACTAGAATTGAGCAGTTCCTCTAGGGGAACCTCTTTATACTCCTTTGATGAAAAGTTGATAGAAAACTGCAACACCCCAATACAGCAAGACTGCAAATGTTACAGACTCTTCAGGAAAGAAGGTTTGGGTCATCCTGCAGGAAAGCTGAGGTGCCCGTTGAGAGCAGAGAATGCTAAGTGGATAGTGGGAAAGGGAAACTCTAAATACCAGCTATCAACATGTGACCAATTGCAGAAATGAATTTGGTAGTAGTTATATTTTTTCTTTGATATGAATTAATTTAAATATGTATGTATAAACACACACCACCTTTGTTCTTCTTTTCTTTTTTCTCTCATTCTGCTATCTAACATAACATACTAACTTTATTGGTATTTAAGTTATGGCATATCAAAGGGGAAATGAGAGTCAGCTAAAAAATAAATGGACATCATCTAAAGATGGATCTCATTTGTGTATCCCTTAGGGCAGTGGTCCCCAATCTTTTTGGTACCAAGGACAGGTTTTACGGGAGGTAATTTTTCTATAGACCAGGGGTTGGGGGTGATAGTTTTGGGATGATTCAAGCTCATTACATTTATCGTACACTTAATTTCTATCATTACTACATTGTAGTATGTAATGAAATAATTATACAACTCACCATAATGTAGAATCAGTGGGCACCCTGAGCTTGTTTTTCTGCAAATAGACGGTCCCATCTGGCGTCGATGGGAGACAGTGACAGATCATCAGGCATTAGATTCTCATAAGGAGTGTGCAACCTAGATCCCTCGCATGCACAGTTCACGGTAGGGTTTGTGCTCTTGTGAGAGTCTAATGCCATGGCTGATCTGACAGGAGGCAGAGTTCAAGCAATAATGCTAGCTTGCCCACTGCTCACCTCCTGCTGTGCAGCCAGGTTCCTAACAGGCCACAGTCCAGTACCAGTCCATGGCTTTGGGAGATTGGATCAATGGCTTTTTAGGTATATGAGAGCTAGTTTCATCTTAAGTGGAAGCATACTTTTGCTATTATCTTTATCTGGAAGTATTTAAAAGAGGATATATAGTTACCAAATTGAAAAAGGGGTACTACACAGGATTGCTATGCCATTTTCCGAAATTCCCTTTCTCTTATGATTCTGAATGAGAATTGGCCAAAAGAGGAACCTGCATGAAATCTGGAAGGCAGAAGTAGAGTGGTGGCTTTCAAAAGTTTCTGGCAGTTGGATATAGTGATGGATGTAAAGGTCCCGGTTGGAACCAAGCTTGTTCTCACGCTCCTCAAATTTCCATGTTCCACCCTGAGAGGCAACAGTTTCCCATAGACCTCTCTAAGAGTTCCCTTCCTGTAGTCCCATTTGAGCAGTGGATGTGACTGGCCTCTTGGGTTTCCTTGCGTGTTTCAACCTGTGAACTTGAACTCGTGCCAAGATTGTCAGGTGATTCATTACTGACTGCTCAGTGGTATGGTTCATGTAGGAAAGGCATGATAAATGCTTTATTTTTTTTCTCTTTATTTAAATATTCCCTATCATCTTCCCAAGATGATCAACTAGCTTTTTCCCCAAATATCTGAACTCATGAACTGAAACATGTTTGATCTGTTTTCAGTGCATTGCAGTTCATGCCCTTGTTAGTGTTCCAATTGGCCATCCTTGGGCATCTCTCAAGTTTTAATGTATAATAGTTTTGTTATTTGCTACATAGTATTCTTAAATTTCCAAATTATTGTTTCTCCTTTCACCCATGCATTATTCAAAAATACAGTTTCCTTTTAAATTGTCAAGATTGTGGGATTATTTATTTTTTATTGGCTCCGTATTTTATTGCATTATGTTTCAAAGATTGTTGTGGTTTCATGCTGATATTTTGAACATTGCTAAAGCACATTATGGCCATGTACAATGGTTAACACATTATTCTGTAAGGGATTAGAGAAGTATTTTAAGCTTTGTAAGTTATATTTTTTTCACCTTGCTAATTTTTTACTTTATATAATTTGATACCATTGATACCATCTTATTAGATGCATATAAGTTTAGAAATTTTATATCTTCTTGGTGAATTGAGCACTTAAAAATTATTATGAGTGTTTCTTTTTATATAATTTTTTAGTCTTACAATTTATATGTTTCTGATAAAAAATATAGCCACATTAGTTTTCTTTTAGTTATATCTGCCCTTTTACATCCTTTTCTTGTCTTCTAAATTTCAAGCTTTATTTTATCTAACATTTAGGTGGGTCTCTTCTGAACAACATACAAGTAGACGTTAAAGATCTGTAATGACATTACTCGCTTTTTGAGTGTTGTGATTATAGACTTATTTGGACTTCTTTATACTACCATCACTTTAAAATTTCTATTTGTCTACTTTTTCTGTTTCTCTTTTATCCTTTTATGCAAGAGACAGTAAAGATCAGCAAATATTTCTTGTCTGCCCTACATGACCTTCGCATTTAGAGGAGGCGACATGAATGATCCTGGGCAATAGGAACGAAAGTGACATGTGTCTCTTCTGGTCCAAGGCTGAGTTTGAATTTGGGGTCTCCATGAGTTCTTTTATTCTGTTGCAACAACTTACGACATGCTGAATGGAAAAGCCTCCATCAATCAAGCCCTTCAATGACTATGTGCAGCAGAGTCTCCTACCAGCCTGCACTGGTATGCAGCAAGAATGAGAAATAAATTTTTTGTTACGTTGGTGAGTATTGAAGTTAATTTATCACCACAGCATAATGTACCCTATTGTGACTAATATGTTATCTTGAAATCTTTGGAATGACTGTTTTATAAAGTCTTCTTTCCCCTTTTTTCCATGGTTTGGAATGTATTTGGTCTAGTTCTATTTACTCTGTGGTCAGGGTGGGCAGAAGGAGGGATAGGTGAGAGATTTCCATTACTGCTTGTAAGCCCAACATGGAATTAAAAGTGTGTTTTATTTAGTATCTAATTGTTTTTATTTGTATTATTGTGCCCTTCGTAGTGGTACACCATGCTACTGAAAGTGGAATCCCTTTGGCTTTTTCTTACAAATAACACAGATACCAGTCATCAGTCTTCTTTCACATATGAGACAGCTTCCTAGTGCCTAAGCCAAAATTCTGTGGCCAGGTGTGTTCCTGATTTCAGATATTTTGGATTTAGAAAGGCCACATAGTAAACTTCTAAGTCAAACACTCAAATAGTTCAGCAGCAAAATGTGTGAATAGGGTAAATACAATAATTAAATATCCTCCAGTAGTTTACGTCAGGTTCTGCCACTTAATTCATTATGAAAAAATGTTTTTTATATTTTTTGGGGATTGCAGATATGGGATTCTTGACTTGTATTTCTTTAAATAAGCTATAAAATAATTTATTAACTTATTGATTTGTAAATTGCATTCCAGTCCTAAGGATGAATTCTCATCACTTTAGTGGAAATTTATGTTTTCCGAGGCTCTTTAGCAGCAATTCATTTCATGTTAGTTTTTACTAACACTATCAAGGTCCCCAAAGAGAGGTTATTTCCTCATGACCCCATTCCCACATCATGTATATTGATTATAAAATTTAATTTTGGGGCCTGGCATGGTGGCTCACACCTCTGATTTCAGCACTCTGGGAGGTGGAAGTGGGAGGATTGCTTGAGGCCAGGAGCTCGAGACCAACCTAAGCAACATAGTGAGACCCCATTTCTACAGAAAATTTAAAAAATTTGCCAGGATTGGTGATGCATATCTGTAGTCCTACCTACTTGGGGGGCTGAGGTGGGAGGATCACTTGAGGTGAGGAGTTTGAGGTTGCAGTAAGCTATGATTGCACCACCGTACTTCAGCCTGGGTCACAGAGTGAGACCCTGTCTCTTAAAAAAATTGATTTTGAATATAAAATGTTAAGGACATTTATTACAGCAATATGTTTTCATAACAGATTGACTAGAAAAGTAAAAAGATCTGGACACTATAGCATATGAAGAAAATTTGGAGAAACCAAATATGTGTGTTATGGAGTAGAATGTCATGGGGAATGTCAAGTATAGTATAGACTTTTCAAATTTTGTAACTTGAGAGGCTACTTAGTCTAATCTTCTATCCAGTAAGAATCCCACCCTAAAGACCTCCCAGTAAATAATCACTGCTTTCTCCTGGAACACCTGAGCTCACTACTTTTTAAGTCAAGCCTCCAAAATGTTTTCATTGCAAAACTAATAGCTAGGTAGTTTTTCCTTATATACCCTTCATGCCAGTCCCTCTAAAACACATGCATATATCTTGTTTTCTCCAGATTAAATATACTCAGTTCCCTGAAAATACACAAGGGTAGAAATGTTAAAATTTGCAAATTTCAGAACTAATATCCCAAAGCGGACATGATAAAGTGACAGACTAGTACTCACTCTTAAGAAATAATTTTCTTTCTTTTTTTTTTTTTTTGAGACAGAGTCTCACTCCGTCACCAGGCACTAGGCTGGAGTGCAGTGGCATGACCTTGGCTCACTACAACCTCCGCCTCCTGGGTTCAAGCAATTCTCCTGCCTCAGCCTCCCGAGTAGCTGGGACTACAGGCGCGTGCCACCATGCCCGGCTAATTTTTTGGGTATTTTTAGTAGAGACGGGGTTTCACCGTGTTGGCCAAGATGGTCTTGATCTCTTGACCTCGTGATCCGCCCGCCTCGGCCTCCCAAAGTGCTGGGATTATAGGCGTGAGCCACCACACCAGGCCACTAAGAAATAATTTTCTAAGTTGAGCTTTTCAATAATGAAGCATATGCCTTTCTAGAGTGGAGAACATCTCACTGTTGGTAACAAAACAGAGGAGGGAACCATTTGATCTGAAGAAGACATTTCTGCTATGTCTGCTATGGGATAAAGACATAACTTTCTGACTTGTAAGTTCCTCCCCACTTCCCAAGTTGTACAATTATTTGTTTCCAAATGATTGGGAAATGAAACAAAACTTATTTTCTAGTCTTCTTCCTTCCTCCCTTAATGAATAATTAACCTCATATTAAATTATCCTTCCTAAGAAAAGGTCTGAGTTGTTATACCAGTTTTTTTGTTTTTGTTTTTGTTTTTTTTTTGAGAAGTGAGTACATTACTAGCTTCCTAGTCAGTTTGAACTTAAAAGCCAATTTTTACAAAATTCCCAGCAGAGGTGCCAAATATTGATTCGGTGGTTGCCAGACCAAATGTGTGTCTTGTGCTAATCTGTAGTAAAGTATATTTTAGGAGGCAAACTGGATTTAAAGGAGCTTTTAAAAAATATTTTGGATTGGCCTAGGTATGATTGTTGTTGAGAATGACTCTTTTCTTGTGAGACATTATTGTTTTGTTGTCAGAAATACTGTTACCAAAGGCAGATATAATACAGAATATTTGAAATTACATGGAAAGTCATCGCAAAGGGCAACAGTCTACCACCACACACAAATCTTGTTAGGCACAAAATAAAATGCCTTAAAAGTCTTATATGACATGATCTGAACTGGGTATAATCAATAGTCGATTAAGAGAAAAATTCACTAAAATAATACACACACGTATCTTGAACATTGTGGCTTACTTTCAAACATCTAAATATACTTTCTTTTAATGTAGGGCCAAAGCTTTTTGAAAATATATATTTTATTTTATGTTTTATTTTTAGCATGGGACTGCTGATTACAGTGACACATCTTTTTTTTCATAAACTACATCCATAATTCATGTTCTATGACTTCTAAGCTTGAGTTTCTTTAAAGTGAATCAAGGACTTCAAAACGCATATAAAGCAATTAGAGCACAGAGTCTTAGGCATTGCATTTTTCTTTTGCCAGTCTTTTATAGCTGGCTCCCCACAGAAATCAACAGCTATTTCTACTACTTACCCTTTTTCAATCTTTGCAATGTGTTGAACTTAGTTTTCGAAGAAACCATGACACTTTTTTTAATACTAATTTTTTAATACAAATCAGTTTATTCACTAATTTGGAAAATTTATTCACTAATTTGGATAATTAAAACAAGTACAATATAAAAAAATAACAAGTACAATGAGCAGACATCAGTCTGGGAACACATAAGGATGCTTGATGTATACATAAAGCATAACTGGAGGGAGTAGATGCACCCAGGGCATACTAGGAGCAGCCTACCAACTGCTGGCTTGGGTGTGCCACAGGCATGTGTCACTGTGTTTTACAGAGGGCATGAAAAGCATGGCTCAGTCTAGAGAGTATGGTAAGAGGAATTGTTTTTTGTTTCTGTTTCTTAAGAGCACCATTATAGGGTCCCAAAACATAACACAGGGGTTATGCCATGGTTGCAGCTAGCCCATAGGGTGCCTCTGTGTACATTAGAAGAAAGTAACCTACAAGCGCAAGGTTTGGTGAGGGACGCATGGGCTAGATTTCAGTCTTCACTGGTCCACTTGGCAGGGCTCCACTTAAGCCAAACCTTTTGTGTAGGGCACGACCCGAGGAAGTGACACAGCCGCTGTTGTTCCCAGGACAGCAGATGGATTACGATTAGGGGGAGGGGAGAGAGAAGATGATCTGCTTTCATACGTGAAAAGATGGAGCAGGAAGGAGGCAGGAGAGCTGATCTGTAGGGCAGGAAGGCTTCGCTCCTGGAAGAAACTCCATACAAGTTTCGTTACAGCAAATACAGACCATCTTGCCTAACCAACTGGCAGATTGTCCTTGCTGGGGGAGAAAGTTCCTTAGCAAAGCAGCTGGTGTATTCTGTATGAATTTTCCCACAATTCCCTGGACTGTTTCCTTTTCCGTCTCCTCTACAACTACTATTCCCAATTAGGCCAAGAAGGTTACCCAGTCTACTTTAAGAACTCTCCTTACCGACCTTGGAGGCTTTTCTGCTCCTTTCAACAGTTTCCCTACCTATGGGGTGATATCTGGAGCTCCTTTTATAGATGACAGGATCTTTCCTTTTAGAATTCATTATGAAAATTAAAATGACCAGGCGCAGTGGCTCACACCTGTAATCCCAGCACTTTGGAAGGCTGAGGTGGGTGGATGACCTGAGGTCGGGAGTTCAAGACCAGCCTGACCAACATGGAGAAACCCTGCCTCTACTAAAAATACAAAATTAGCTGGGCTTGGTGGCACATGCCTGTAATCCCAGCTACTTGGGAGGCTGAGGCAGGAGAATTGCTTGAACCTGGGAGGTGGAGGTTGCTGTGAGCTGAGATGGCGCCACTGCACTCTAGCCTGGGCAACAAGAGTGAAACTCTGCCTCAGGAAAAAAAAAAAAAAGAAAGAAGAAGAACGTGAAAATGCTTGATTGAAAGAGTATTGCGATGTTTATTCATACTCAAGTGGAAACAGTCAATGAATTAACCAAAACACACAACTGACAAGGAAAATAAATTAAAGAGCAGGTATCTGAAGGTGAAGGGAGAAGGCCAATAACAGGATGGTATAATCAGTCTAGAGGTGGCTGGGTGCAGTGACTCATACCTGTAATCTCCGCATTTGAGAGTCCAAGGCTGGTGGATCGCTTTAGCTCAGGAGTTCGAGAGCAGTCTGGATAACATGACAAGATTCCATTTCTACGAAGAATAAAACAATAGCCAGGCATGGTGGCATGCACCTGTAGTCCTGGCTACTTGGGAAGCTGAGATGGGAGGATTGCTTGAGCCTAGGAGGTCAAGGCTTCAGTGAGCTGTGATTGCACCACTGCACTCCAGCCGGGGCAGCAGAGCAAGACCCTGTCTCAAAAACAAAGAAATATATCAAACTAAAACCTCTCAGTTTTACAACCTATTATCTTCAACTATGCCTGGACAGAGAAAAGTTGTTTATAAAGTTGGAGTTTTTGTCTGTTTGGCTTCTTTGTGTATTTTCTTTTATTTTGCTTTGCTTTGTAGCTTTTAGGCCCTATGATACCACTAAAATTCCCAATGAGCCTAGAAGATTTTTTTTTAAACATAAGCAACGTTAATACAAAGCAGCTAAGTATAAAGTAGTTCATTAGCTAAGCTATAAGTGTATTTTTTTAAAACTGTAGAACTTTGAACACTGAAAGTTCCACTTCTCTTGGCTGTCTGCACACTGAGCCAGTCTTGGTATGTACATTCCTTATACGGAAATCACTCCCACTGCATATGTGACCATCCTTGTCTTAGCACTTGTGGTGTTTAGCTTTATTTCAATTCAGGTCATTTCATGGTTGGGATAATCCTTGCATGTGTGCATGGCATTCTCACGTCTCATAAAATTCAATGGCAAAATTTGTACCATTTCAAAAATAACTATGTCATCCTGTTGAATATCTTTTAAAAATTTTACCTTGCCAAATACTAGGGCAACTCAGCTTACAATTTTCCTCCTTAGCTTACAATTAGATTAGTGTGTTTGTAACTATTAGGGACATAGAGATCATCTGTCCAGTGGCTTGTTCAGTAGTTCTCAAGCTTTTACTGGATGCCACCAAGAGATCTTGTTAAGACATAGATTGAAGGGCACCATCCAGAGTTTCTTTTCTTTTCTTTTTCTTTGAGATGGAGTCTGGCTCTGTCGCCTAGGCTAGAGTGCAGTGGTGTGATTTCGGCTCACTGCAACCTCAGCCTCCTGGGTTCAAGCGATTCTCCTGCCACAGCCTCCCCAGTAGCTCAGATTACAGGCACACACCACCACACTCAGCCAAGTTTTGTATTTTTAGTAGAGACAGGGTTTCGCCATGTTGACCAGGCTAGTCTTGAACTCCTGACTTCAGGTGATCTGCCCACCTCAGCCTCCCAAAGTGCTGGATTACAGTTGTGAGCCCCCATGCCCAGAGTTTCTGATTCCCTAAGTCTAGGAAGGCAGCTAAAATGTGCATTTCTAATGTGTTCCCTGGTGATGCTGATTTTGGTATGGGGATAACCCTTTGAGAATCAGCCCAATTCCTCACCTCATGGTGAAACTGAGCCTTAGAGAATTGAATTGTTTGTCCTGGGGTGACCCAACCCATCAGTGGCAGAGCCAAGACACACACCCTGCTTTGCTCACTTTTGCATGCGAATCACACACATAACCAGTTGTTTCTTCTGAAGTTTATTAACAGTCCACATGACTGCCTCCCTGTTGTTTTGGCACTGGTCAGGATTTTAAATAAAATTCTGCAACTTCCTTCTATTAATCTTTATAGTAAACTTACACAATAATTTTGGTATAAATCCTGCAGTCTTGCAGCAGTACCAGGCCTGGATTTTTCCTCTCCTGAAGCAAAAAAGTCTTGTGCCACAGTCTTTGTTCATTTTTCTTTCTAGAAGACCCTTTGCTGAACCCTTAAACAACAAATTCTTTGTAAAATTCTTCAGTTTGCATTTTGGGTTAAAAGTTTTTTTTTAATTGATGCATAATAATTGTACATACTTATGGAGTACATGTGATATTTTGATACATGGATACAATGTGTCATGATCAAATCAATATATTTAGGAAATCTACCTTTATCTTTTTTTTTTTTTTTTTTTAGATGGAGCATTGCTCTGTCACCCAGGCTGGAGTGCAGTGGCGCGATTTGGGCTCCCTGCAACCTCTGCCTCTCAGGTTCAAGCAATTCTCCTGCCTCAGCCTCCTGAGTAGTTGGGATTACAAGCGGGTGCCATCATGCCTGGCTAATTTTTTTGTATTTTTGGTGGAGACAGGGTTTCACCATATTGGCCAGGCTGGTCTTGAACTCCTGACCTTGTGATCAACCTGCCTTGGCTTCCCAAAGTGCTAGGATTACAAGCATGAGCCACTGTGCCCGGCCACATTTATTTCTTTGTGTTGGGAACATTTCAAATCTCTCCCAGCTGCTTTGAAATATACAATGTATTGTTGTTAACTATAGTTGCCTTACTGTGCTGCCAAACACTAGAACTTAGTCCTTCTGTCCAACTATATGTTTGTACATATTAACCAACCTCTCTTCATCCTTCCGTTCTCCACCTTCCAAGTTTCTGGTAACAATCATTCTATTCTCTATCTCCATGAGACCAACTTTTTTAGCTCCCATGTATGAGTGAGAACATGCGTTGTCTTTTTTTCTTTCTTCTTTCTCTTTCTTTCTAACTTTCTTTTCTTTTCTTCTCTTTCTTTTTTGAGACAAGATCTCACTCCGTTGCCCAGGCTGGAGTGCAGTGGTGCAATCAGAGCTCACTACAGCCTCAACCTCCTGGGCTCAAGTGATCCTCCACCTCAACCTCCCAAGTAGCTGGGACTACTGGTGTGTGACACCATGCCTAGCTAATTTTTTAAATTTTTTGTAGCGATGGGATTTCACTATGTTGCCCAAGCTAGTCTCAAACTCCTGGACTCAACACTTTGTTGGGATTATAGGTGTGAACCAGCACACCCAGCAATATTTGTTTTTCTCTTCCTTATTTTGCTTAACATAATGACCTTCAGTTTCATCTATGCTGCTGCAAATGACAGGACTTCATTCTTTTTAAAAGCTGAATAGTACTCCATTCTGTATATATACCACATTTTCTTTATCCATTCATCCATTGATGAAGACAGGTTGATTCCATATCTTAGCTATTGTAAGTAGTACTGCAATAAGCATGGAGTTACACATACCCCATTGATATACTGATTTCCTTTCCTTTGGATAAATATTCAGCAATGGGAATACTAAACCATATGGTAGTTCTATTTTTAATTTTTTGAGAAAACTCCATACTGTTTTCCATAATGGTTATACCAGCTTACATTCCTACCAACAGCGTATTAGAGTTCCCTTTTTCTATACGCCCATTAACATCTGTTGTTTTTGTCTTCTTGATAATAGCCATTATAACTGGAGTGAATGATTTCTCATTGTAGTTTTGATTTGTGTTTTCCTGATGATTAGTGATACAGAACATTTTTCTTACAGCTTTTAGCCATTTATACGTCTGCTTTTGAGAAATGTCTATTCAGATCTTTTGCCCACTTTTTAGCAGGATTATTTATATTTTTGCTGATAAATTGTGTGAGTTCCTTGTATATTATGGGTATTAGGCCCTACTCGGATGAATAGTTTGTGAATAATTTTTTCTATTCTACAGATTGTCTCTTCAATCTGTTGTTTCCTTTACTGTGAAAAAGTTTTTAGCTTAATATAGTCCCATTTGTCTAGTTTTGTTGTTGTTGCCTCTGTTTTCAAGGTCTTAGCGATAAAATCTTTGTCTAGACTAATGTCCCCTGTTTTCTTCTAGTAGTTTTATAGTTTCTGGTCTTAGATTGAAGTCTTTAAAACATTTTGAGTTAATTTTAGTATAGGGTGAGAGACAGGAGTCCAGCTTTATTCTTCTGCATATGGTTACCCAGTTCCCAGCACCAGTTACTGAAGATAGTGTCCTTTTCTCAAAGTGTTTAGTGCCTTTGTAAAAAATCAGTTGGCTATAAATATCTGATTTACTACTTGGTTCTCTCTATTCTGTTCCAGTGGTCTATGTGTCTGTTTTTATACCAATTCTATGCTGTTTTGGTTGCTGTAGTTTTGTAGTGTATGTTAAAGTCAGGTAGTATGATGCCTCCAGCTTTGTGCTTTTTGTTTAAGTCCTGTCTGTTTTGGCTATTCAGGGTCTTTTGTGGTTCCATATTTTTAGGATTAAACAAACAGAAAAAACTGGCCAGGCATGGTGGCAAACGTCTGTAATCCCAGCACTTTGGGAAGCCACAGCGGGCAGATCATGAGGTCAGGAGTTCGAGACCATCCTGAACAACATGGTGAAACCTCATTTCTACTAAAACTACAAAAATTAGCTGGACGTGATGCCGAAGCCTGTAATCCCAGCTACTTGGAAGTCTGGGAGGCAGAAGTTGCGGTGAGCTGAGATAGCGCCATTGTACTCCAGCCTGGGCAACGGAGCGAGACTACTCTGTCTCAGAAAAAAAACCACAAACAAACCAAAAGCCAATTGTGAAGAATGTCATTGGTATTTTGATAGGAATTGAATTAAATCTGTAGGTGGCTTTGGGTAGTATGGTCATTTTAGCAATATTAATTCTTTTGACCCATGAGCATGGGATGTCTTTTCATTTGTTTGTTTCCTCTTCGATTTCTTTCATTAGTGTTTTATAGATTTCCCTGTAGAGGTCTTTCACCTCCTTGGTTAAATCTATTCCTAGATATGTTATTATTTTTGTAGCTATTGTAAATGGTATTGCTTTCTTGATTTTCTCTTCAGCTACTTTATTATTGGTGTATAGAGCACTACTGATTTTTGTATGTTGATTTTGTATCCTGCAACCTTACTGACTTTATCAGTTCTTAGAGTTTTTTATTGGAGTCTTTAGGTTTTCTTTTACGTATATAATCATGTCATCTGCAAAGAGAGACAGCTTGACTTCCTCTTTTCCAATGCGGATGCCTTTTTTTTTTCTTTCTTTCTCTTGCTTAATTGCTATGGCTAGGACTGCATTTTGATTTTCTAGGGAAGAAAAATATCTTTTTCCTTCTACCTAATAGAGTCTATGGCTGAGGCCCTGGAAATTAAACGGACAAAACATTGATTAACAAGAGGAAAATACAATTTAATTATGTACATACACATGGGAGTATCACCAAAAAAAGAGACTCAAGGAGATCCAGATTGAGGCTTATATACCATCTTAGGCTAAACAAAGAGAAAGGGATTTGGGGCTTCTGAGAGGACAAGTCCTGAGAAAGTGAGGTAGGAAACGTATACTTGTATGTAAATAAGAGTTATGTAGATAAGAGTGTCTCAGGTGATGGGTTATCTCCAGGCCTAGCTCTTTCTGGTGCAGAGGAATCTTCACCAAGAGAAATTTCCTTTATAAATGTAAATTTCCTTTACAAAAGGGGAAATTTATATTCTGCTTTTAGTCAGTAAGAGGATGGTAAAGAGCCTTTCCTGTGTCTGCTGGTTCTCAATTGCTTTTAGCTCAAAATAATCCATATGTCGGGTGGCATATTCTGGAACTCTTTATCCCACCCTTTGAAACTTTCTTATTCTCAGGAGGTTTCATATATCAAAAGCCAAGTTTGTAGCTGTTGAGAGAGATTCGGATTAGGTGTTGCAAGATAAGAGATCTGCAAAGGGAAGGAAAACAGATTGGAATAAGAGTCAGTAAGCAGAAAAGACAAATTTAAACACATTGCCCCATCTCACTGAATTAGTCTCTCAGTCCTGGGAAAAGCTTACATTCCTACTAACAGTGTATAAGAGTTCACTTTACTCAGACAGTTGTATCTCATCTGAAGAAATTGTGTTGCCAGAGGGAATAGGGTGCCCACCTATGTTAGATCTCTGTATGGTGCTATAAGGCATTTAATAAGGGGCATTTCTATGGAAACAAAAGAAGCCAAAGTTTAATGGATAGAACTATTTATAAGCCCAGTTTCTGAGGCCAGGGGGCATTCAATTGAGAAAATTTCTGGATGTTGGGCTCAAAGCATCTCTAGGTGGTGGAAGGAGGACAGGCCATGGCAGTCTGAGGTATTTCCGGGTTTGTGGTTTGGATGTCTCTGGGGATGGCACATACAATGTGACAGTTGTGATTATTTATCAGAGCAGAGCACGGAAGGGCCCAGTTTCAGCTTGCAGGGCTTTTTCTGGGCAGTGTCACTGTGGATCTGGGCAGTCAGGTTTTAGTTCTCAGTGGTGCCAAATCAAGTGAGATTAAAATCAGAAACGTTAATTACTGACAAAATGTAAAACATAGCAGGAGTCAGTTTACAGAGGTTAAAAAAGCTGAAAGACAGCGAACATGGCTAGAATTTGACAGTCCATAAGGGTGTGCGATAGTTTCCAATTAAAACATACTTTTCTCTACGGTCACCCCTATTTCTATGAAAGACAATCAAAGTGAGATTATTGTTGTTCGCAAAATAAGTCTAATCTCATTAAGCTTGGCCTGATTATTATATAAATAGAGCAAAAATAATGATTGACAATGTATGCTCTTTTTAAATTCGCTTCGTTGGAACTTGTAATAAGCAATCTCAGGTTAGATTGTTAAAGTCTATCAAAGCTAGGAAACCAATCCATCAGCCTTCACCAGCAATATCTACAGATCTGGATGACTTCCTTTCTTCTTGAGATCCCCAAAATATATTAAGCTTCCTGGGCCTACCAAGAAGTGACCTTTCTTACTCACATGTTAGGTTGGGAACCCTATTAACAGGTACCAGGCCAGTATTTCAAAGGTCTTTGTAAGCACTGGCTTCAGAAAGTCATCATTAGTTCTGTACTGGAAAGGATCCCATTGTAGACCCCAAGAGTGGGTTCTTTTTTTTTTTTTTTTTGAGACAGAATATTGCTCTGTTGCCTGGTGCCAGGCTGGAGTACAGCGGCGTGATCTCGGCTCACTGCAACCTCCGCCTCCTGGGTTCAAGCAATTCTCCTGCCTCAGCCTACCAAGTAGGTGGGGCTACCAAGTAGCATGCACCACCACACCCAGCTAATTTTTGTATTATTTAGTAGAGACGGGGTTTCACCATGTTGGCCAGGCTGGTCTTGAACTCCTGACCTCTTGATCCGCCTGCCTCGGCCTCCCAAAGTGCTGGGATTACAGGCCTGAGCCACCGCGCCCGGCCAAGAGTGGGTTCTTAGATCTCAAGCAAGAAAGAATTCGAAGCGAGTCCACAGACTACAGTGAAAGTAAGTTTATTAAGAAAGTAAAGGAGCCAGGTGCGGTGGCTCATGCCTGTAATCCCGGCACTTTCGGAGGCCGAGGCGGGCGGATCACGAGGTCAAGAGATCGAGACCAACCTGGCCAACATGGTGAAACCCCGTCTCTACTAAAAGTACAAAAAAATTATCTGGGTGTGGTGGCGCTCGCCTGTAGTCCCAGCTATTTGGGAGGCTGAGGCAGGAGAATTGCTTGAACCCGGAAGGCGGAGGTTGCAGTGAGCCGAGGTCACACCACTGCACTCCAGCATGGCGGCTGGTGATTGAGTGAGTCTCTGTCTAAAAAAAAAAAAAAAAAAAAAAAGTAAAGGAATGAACGACTGGCTACTCCAGAGACAGAGCAGCCCCAACACTGCTGGTTATTTCTTGATGATATGCTAAACATTGGATGGGTTATTCATGCCTCCTCTTTTTAGACCATATAGGGTAACTTCCTGATGTTGCCATGGCATCTGTAAACTGTCATGTGCTGGTGGGAGTGTAGCAGTAAAGACGACCAGAGGTCACTCTCATCGCCATCTGGGTTTTGGTCAGCTTCATTACTGTAATCTGTTTTATCAGGAAGATCTTTATGACCTGTATCTTGTGCGGACCTCTTATCTCATCCTGAGACTTAGAATGCCTTAGCGTGTGGAAATGCAGCCCAGTAGGTCTCAGCCTCATTTTACCCAGTATTCAAGATGGAGTTGCTCTGGTTCAAGTGACTCTGACAGTTCCTTAAAACTGTCTGATCTTATCTGATTTTATGTATATCATCTTAAAATATGATATTCCAGTGAAATCCTTTTTAATATAAGCAATATTTCAAACTGCATTCTGTTACAAGGACGAGAGATTCTTATTGAGCATACGTAAATACATCCCCATGAAAATAAGAATATTCAATAAAGATTTCCAAATTCTGGAAAGTTTAGGTGGGGAGAAAAAGTGAATGTTTCTGGCTGGGCACAGTGGCTCAGGCTCCCACCACTTTAGGAGGCTAAGGCTAAAAGGTTCGCTTTCAGCCTGGGCAACATAGTGAGACCCTCATCTCTTTAAAAAAAAAATTAGCTGGGCACGGTGATGCACATTTCTAGTTCCAGCTACTTGGGAAGCAGAGATGGGGGCACTGCTTGAACCCAGGAGTTCAAGGCAGCAGTGAGCTGTGATCTCACCACTGCACTCCAGCCCAGGTACAGAGTGAGACCCTATCTCAAAAAAGGTAAATGTTTCATCTTTGCTTACAAAGGCCTACTTGACCAAATTACTGTAAGTTATAGATAGCTTACAAACACAGAGAAAAAGGGTTTCTTAAATGTGGAAAAGCATTAACGAACCAGCAATGTTTCAAACAAAAGGGCTATACACATTAAAATTATTCTTATCAGTTCATTCAATCTCATGGAATTAATTCTTGTTTTGCTTGATGTTGGATTTGCAGCTTTATGAATTCATGTTTCTTCTTTAGTGTTTTGGAAATCTTTACCCAGTCCAGTGGCATAATCTTAAATGCCTGAGAATACCTCTCTGAATCTTTTCCATGGTCTTCTTGAAGATGAAGCATTTTCACTTGATTGCAAAAGCATTCAGAGAAGAATTGTAAAACAATAATTGGCTGTGAATGACAAAGACTTAAAAATAACCATGATTAAAGATCTGAGGAGAGTTCATTACAGTGCAATTAACAAGGAAATTTGGTTATTTCTGTGGTGTACAGCATTTTATAATAATAACTGTGCTTATGCCTGATAGCACTTTATCAGGACATACGAACAGCAAAGATTGATAAATATCCAGGAACTTTATACAGTTTTTGAAACACATATTAATTATATACCTATACAAATATAAAAAAGGTTAAGCATCATGTTTTAGTTGGCAATGATTCTCATGTAATTTAGCATTTCAAATAAATCTAATTGGTGTAACATCTCTCTTTTTCAAGGTGAGAGAGCAAGTCCTTTGAGATTTTCAAGCAGTGTTCTGTGGAATGTCAAAGTTGGTTCAAAGTGAAAAAGACTGCGGCTGGTGCAGTGGCTCAGGCTGGTAATCCCAACACTTTGGGAGGCTGAGGCAGGCAGATCATTTTAGGTCAGGAGTTCAAGACCAGCCTGGATAACATGGTGAAACCCCATCTCTACCAAAGATACAAAAATTAGCCGGATGTGGTGGTGCATGTCTGTAGTTCCAGCTAGTCGGGAGCCTGCACTGCGAGGATCACTTGAGTCTGGGCAGTCAAGGCTAAAGCGAGCCAAGATCGAGCCACAGTACCGCAGCCTAGGTGACAGAATGAGACCTTGTCTCAAAAAACAAACAAACAACAACAACAACAAAAGTAAAAAACACTACAGAATCAGGCTGGGCAGAGCGGCGCATGCCTGTGATCCCAGCTCTTTGGGAGGCCAGAGTGAGAGGATCTCTTGAGGCCAGGAGATCAAGAACAGCCTGAGCAACACAGAGATCCCATTTCTACAAAAAACCTAGAAAAAAAAAAAAGAAAAGAAAATTGGAAAAGGCTTTAAAATTTGATTTGGGGAAGACTATCACACATTTCAAAAGGTTTGAACCCTTGATAAAAGGTAACTATGAAACAATACTTTGTTATCTATTTAACAGAAGGGAAAATATTATTTTAAAGGTAAATAAAGAAGGTCACATAGTTGTAAAAAACCAAACACAAAACAAAACCTTAGCTTTTTCCATACTGAGAAGACTCTTCTTTTAAAAAGTAATAAAAAAATATGCTAAAGACAACAAGAAGCATAAGAAGTTATTAAATATTTTTAAAGATTTGGGGTCTTGCTTTGTCACCCATGCTAGATATTTAATGACTATACTTCATTTAACTTAACTTTCTATATCTTTGAGGTTTTAGGTTACCAAAAAGATTTTGGATATTATATTTAAGCAGACATATTATAAAACATAACTATTATTGAAAGTTCAGCTGTAGAGTTTTGTCCCACTTACATCTATTTAATTTACTTGTTTCTAACAATTACGCTAGGATTATCAATGAAAATTTCAGTGCTGTGATCATAGCTCGCTGCAGCCTCAAACTCCTGGGCTCCTCCTGCCTCAGCCTCCCAAGTAGCTAGAACTACAGTGGGAAATTATTTTTGATAAGTCACAGAATTTTTGCTTCCTAGGCAAAGTACTCAACAGATAAAGAAACGCTTTTACGTTCTCTTATTAGGAACAAACCAACAATCCAAATTCCAGTTCTGCATCAGCACACTATTGATTAGAGTTTATTTTTAAACATTATAGGCTGGGCGCAGTGGCTCACGCCTGTAATCCCAGCACTTTGGGAGGCTGAGGCGGGCGGATCACGAGGTCAAGAGATCGAGACCATCCTGGCCAACATGGTGAAACCCCATCTCTACTAAAAAAATACAAAAATTATCTGGGCATAGTGGTGCGCGCCTGTAGTCCCAGCTACTTGGGAGGCTGAGGCAGGAGAATTGCTTGAACCCAGAAGGCGGAGGTTGCAGTGAGCCGAGATCGCGCCACTGTACTCCAGCCTGGAGCCTGGCAACAGAGCAAGACTCTGTCTCAAAAAAAAAAAAAAAAAAAACCATTATAATAAATCCATTTAATTTTATTATTTATTTTAATTTTTTTTTAAGAGATTTTGTGTAATTGGGTTGCCAAGGCTGGAGTGCAGTGGCATGATCATAGCTCACTGCAGCCTCAAACTCCTGGGCTCAAGTGATCCTCCTACCTTGGCCTCCAGAGTAGCTGGGACTAGAGGGACATGCCACCATGTCTGGCTAATCTACAGGATCTCAGGTCTCTCTATATTGTGCAGGCTGGTCTCAAACTCCTGGTCTAAAGTGATCATCCTATCTTAACCTCCCAAAGTGCTGGGATCACAGGCCTGAGCCACCGTACCCAGTACCATTTATTTTAGACATTTGACCACACAAAATTCTCTCTCTCTCCTTTGACAATTTCCTATACCTGCCTAGGTTTTTGTCCTTTATTTTCCTCTTTCTCACTCTGAAATAATCTTTAAATAACATTAAACTACTGTAGGACAAAATTACTCTTATTTTTCCTTAACAAAAATGCATCCTTCATATCTCATATTTTTCCTTGCCAAAACACATCTTCCTTTTTTTAAATCTTTTTTTACTTTAAGTTTTGGGGTACATGTGCAGAACATGCAGGTTTGTTACACAGGTATCCATGTGCCACGGTGGTTTGCTGCACCTATCAACCCATCATCTGGGTTTTAAGCCTCACATGCATTAGGTATTTGTCCTAATGCTCTCCCTCCCCTTCCCCTGACAACCACCAACAGGCCTCGGTGTGTGATGTTCCCCTCCTTATGTCCAATACATCTTACTTTCTTTGCATAATTTGCATGCAGACTTTTCTCCTTCACCCTTATTATTCCTAATAGTTCATTTATGTATATTGATTAGAGTTTTTAATAATTAATACCTTAATTTCCAGTGAAAACAAGGAAGTAGGCAATTGGGAACTATTATATATAGAAGCATTCTGCAGATTAGCACATTTATGAATATACCCTTTCACAATTTCTAGAGGCACATGTTTCCTCATAGTACACTTTTTCAGTGTGGCAAGAGGAATATGTTGACTAACAGACTCAAATATTTTTTAGTCTCTCTGTAAAAAGAAGCCAAATATAAACTCATGTTAAGTAATTAACATTTCAGTATTATATCTTATTTAGAAATGATCAGATATTTAATGACTATACTTCATTTAACTTAACTTTCTATATCTTTGAGGTTTTAGGTTACCAAAAAGATTTTTGGATATTATATTTAAGCGGACATATTATAAAACATAACTGTTGTTGAAAGTTCAGCTGTAGAGTTTTGTCCCACTTACATCTATTTAATTTACTTGTTTCTAACAATTATGCTAGGATTATCAATGAAAATTTCATGCAACATTAAATAAAGCTAGTCATCATTTAAAGTTTATTTTCTTGTTAACAAATTTGTGACAGGCATGAGAGGTAGAAATCAAAAATCACAGAAGTAAAGAACCTAAAATTTAATTGTATTGCGCTCTCTCTCTTTCACTCTTAACTGCCATCTTTGACGTACACCAAACAATTCATTTTTATTGTACATTTTATTCTTAGGTTGAATTATAATTTCATAATCTTAAACATCTAATAGAGCTAACATCAGCTTATTTGGCTAGTAAATCCAAGTAGAATAAAATTGTATGTCTGCATTACACTGAATGCTGACAAATCTGGAGAAATATCTATTTGTATTTAACTTACAATATTGAACTAGCTGTATTTACCAAAGATTATCCCAGAGCAAGTGAATTTGAAAGCAAATTTTGGGTTAATTTCTATTTTTCTGAGAGTTTTAATAATACTTAATGTATATAAGCCCTTTTTTTTTTTTTTTTTTTTTCCTTCAGGGACATTTATTTCCTGGTTAGAAAAGCAGGGACAGGCACCTCTGCCTGAGCCCAGCAGATACAACACGAAGAAGCACAGGAGACGCTCTCAGCTCTGTGTGCACTTGGTCCCTTGTTTGTTCCTGGCTGGGTCAGGGAGGGCCTGCTGGGGGTGGTGGCACCGAGCCTGGGGGAACAGGCGGCAGGCTAGTGGCCCAGGGATGGCACAGACGGAGGCAATAAATACTGATGGCCAGGCAGGGCTCCTGGCTGGGCCCAGGCGGGGTGGGTGAGGCTGTCCGTCCAAGGCTCTCTTGGGGGTGGGCTCTGGGCGCTGCCCATCGAGATAGAAAAGGCAGAGGCAGAACAACACCCAGCCTCCTGGATGGTACTGAAGTGACTGAGTTTTGGCAATTTGGCTTTCCCCAGGCTGCTGGAGCCATCCCCACAGCCCTGGCCAGGGGAGGGGCGGGTGGGCCAGGCACTGGTAGGCTGGAGGGCGGCAGCAGCACCCCACACCTCCCTGGATCACTGGGTTCGCCACCGGGTATGGGACAGGGAGACCACATGCTCATGCAGACACAGGGAGTTAGAGGTTAGTGAGGCTTCCACGGCACGTTCCACATGTTAAAGCATCATGGTTAGACAGGACTGACAGCGACGGGGCGGGGGTGGGGAGGGGGTGCTGGCCAAGGAGCGGCGGGGCTGGAGGGTGGCCTGGTCCCCACGAGGCCCTGCATCCCACATCCCAGCTCCGCCGCGGAGCAGCAGACAAACACGTCCTGGGCAGCTACGGGGCCTGGAGAATGGAAGCATCCGTGAGCCCCTTGGGCTGCTCCACTCCCTCCTGAGGCCAGGCCTCAGGTGTGATGGGGAGATGGGACCTGGGGGGCGCGGAAAGGGCAGCAAAGGCCTGGCCGGGGCCTCTCTTCCCCTACAGTACAGGCAGAAGCAGCAACGCAACACGAGACCACTGAGGAGGCTGGGCCTGTGGGCAGGGGAGGGCTGAGGAGGGGTCGGAGGCACTCGGCTGCTGCGCCAGGCCAGGAAGGCGGACCAGGGTGGGCGTGGCATGGGAGGGCCTGTCAGCACCTTGGTATGGGGAGGGGAGGGACTGGGGGGACACGTCGGCCTGTCCGTCATCCGTCCGGCCATCCGTCTGCCCTGTCCGCCTCCGGCTGGGGCTCAGTCCTTCCACTCCTTTTTGATGGTGAGATTCCACTCCCAGGACAGGAGGTTAGTTTTGTCGTCTGTGAAGCGGGACTTGATGCTGTAGCTGCCCGGGGCCAGCATGCCCTTGGGCGCCTCCTCCACGGAGGTCAGGAACTCAAACTCCTCGGCCCGGGGCGCATAGCTGCCCACCATGTAGTCAGTCTTGTCAATCTTGACGCCTTTCCTGTACGTGTGCTGGATGTACTTCATGCCGGACAGGATCTCTCTGTTCACTCGGAAAGAGATTTTTATCCAGTACTCCATGCCCTCCTTCAGCACAAACGACTGCTTCTTGAAGCTCTCCAGGTCACCTGTCAGGTCCAGCTCCAGGGGGCCCTGACCCTGACCCTGACCAGGGTCAGGCCAGTCACGACGACGCTGGGGACGTTAGTGTCTGCAGAAACAGCCACGCGGCCCAGCAGGGCCTCCTTGTACTTTCGCAGGCTCTCATCCTCCTTGTCCAGCTCCTGGATCTCCTGGATGCTCTTCTGGGCCAGGGGCTTGTGGTTGACTGAGTGCTCATCCTCCTCATTCTCTGCTGCAATCTGGGCCAGCTGCTCGGCTCTGGGCTCCTGTTCAGCCATGCTCACTCTCAACCTGGGTCGGGACACTGGAGGGTTCGGCTGAGCACTTTTTTTTTCTAAGCCAATTAATGCAGAGTTTTTTGATAAATTTTGGCAATACCATCCAGAGGTAGAAAAATATCAATATACAAAACACACATATAAGCATATGTAAACACACAGATGCCAATAGAAATCTCATAGCTTTCATTTTAAACTTTCAACCATGAGTCAGGCATAATATTACAGAACTCACTAGTTTATGTAAAATAGTTGGATCCACTTGGTGTTCTTGGCAGATGGAATACAACGTAACCTCCTAATTAAGGTAACCTCCTAAATAATAGCTATTACTTTTCACCAATATTTGTAGGGAAGATGATATGGTTTGGATCTGTGTTTCCATCAAGTCTCATGTTCAACTATTATCCCAAGTGTTGGAGATAGTGCCTGGTGGGAAGTGATGGGATACCTCATAAATGGTTTAGCAGCATCCCCTCCATGCTGTTCTTGTGAGAATGAGTAATGAGATCTGATTGTTTTAAAAGTGTGTAGGACACGTCCCCCCGACCCCATCTTCCTCCTGCTCTGACCACGTAAGACTCGCCTGCTCCCCTTCACCTTCTGCCATGATTGTAAGCTTCCTGACAGGCCTCCCCAGAAGCAGAAACAGCTATGCTTCCTGTACAGCCTGCAGAACCATGAGCCAATTAAATCTTTTTTCTTTATAAATTACCCAGTCTTGAATATTTCTTTATAGCAATGTGAGAATGAAATAATACAGAAGACTTTTAAGATTTTTGTCTATTTTGCTTCCAAATAGTTCTTAATTTTTTTTTTTTTTGTCTTTCCTGCAGTCTGATTTTCCTATTGGTACATTTGTTTTAGGGTACAAGCTCTCTTAAAAAAATCCTTTTGGATATAAAGTCCAAATTTTCAAAGGTATAACTAGTCCAGTGTGACTCTAAACCAATCAGCCTTTTTATGGCTTAGCCATAGACACAAGAGACATCCTCAAAGAGGGTTCAAAGGAGGAAGTACCCATTCCTCCTCCCCAAGATTCAGAGTTAACTCCCAAAGATAGCCTGAAAGCAAAGAAATTCATTGTCACTGTCAATAAGGAAATTACAGTCTCCCATAAAAGTGAGATGCCTTCAATCACAGACTCACTAATCTGTGATATCAGGTAGGTACTACTGGGATGGTACTTTTCCCAGCACAAACAAAGCAACAAAAAGTGGTAACAAAGGGCCCTGATGGACTGGGGCGTCTTATTAAGGCAGACTCCCCTGACAGCTACAAGATTGGTCAAACAAAATGCTGTTTGTGCATTTCATGCTTTGGTTTCCTAACCTACTGGCTAGCCACCCAATGCAAGCATGACAACCTTGCCCTCTCAGCTGGCAGAAACCAGACTGGTTACCAGAGACCATAGTAGTTACAAAGCTAACCCCTCAAAACACAAAATGAGACAACAGAAGAATCTCATCCAGTTTTTTTTTTTCCCATTGGTTATCCACAGCAAAGTTTGCCTAAATGGATGCTGCTCTAGCATAAACTGTAAACTCATCAGTCTGTGAATCTGGCTTAAACAACAGGCTTACAGGGCCTATGCCTATAACTCTGACAACTCTCCAAAACTATGACTTTTCTCCTCATTAAAATAAATTACACCAAGACAGAAACAAAGGAAAACAATGACTCTTGTTAGGAAGCTAAAGATCAGTAACCAATGAGTACTCAAAACCAAATTTACAAGTCACCATCCAAAGAACCAATTTTACCAATATTTTTCTCTTGCTAATGCAAATTTGGAAAGGAAAAGACCAAGAGACTTCTGCCATCCTCCTTCAGTCAGACTCTACCTACAGAAATCCAGCAGGCTGACTTTAGTAAGAACTTTTGCCTTTTGCCAGCTTTGTTACAGATCCTGGATCTCAACTTTAGCCTCTGGAGCAAGTAAGGTGTCTTTGTTTAGTGGCTGTCAAAACTCGTGGTGAGGAAGACTACTTCCCTCTTCTCTCCTAGGTTCTATGACTGGGGCCCCGGAGATTAAACTGACAAAAGACAGACTAACAAGAGAAGAACAGTTAAAGTACATACCTCTGCATGGAAGTTTCGCAAAGAACTGAGACTCAAGGAGGCAGCCAGATGATTGAAGCTTCTGTACCATCTTAGGCTGAGCAGAGAGAAAGGAGTTTTGGGCTGCTGAGGGAAGGAGGAAAGTTCTGGGAAGGTGTGGGGAAGAAATGTATGGTAAATAAGGGTTGTGTTGTTATGCAGATAAGTCTCTCAGGTGATAACTACTGTTTCCAGGAGCAGCTCTCTTCCCTTACAAATGGAAATTTCCTTCATAAATGTAAATTTTCCGTGCAAAAGGGGAACTTTATAGTTCATGTTAGGTGATTAGGGGGAGGTAAAGAGCTTTTACTTGGTCTCCTGGTTCTCTATTGCCTTTAGCTCCAAATAACCTGTGTGCCAAAGTGACGTATTTTGGGGTTGAATATTTTAGTATGCTTCATTTCAGGAAGAATTTTATTTTATTTTATTTCTTGTGGAGCTTTTTTTTCCCCCAGATAATTGTTTTTTAATTTTTAAATTATTATTCTCTTCTGTTGGTGAAGCTCTCATTTGAAATTGTTTTTTGTTTACTTTTTTTTGTTGTTAATAACATCTCAGGCAATCTTGAGAAGCTGCCTCTTCTTTTCTTCACATGTCTTTTTTTCCTCAAATAAATAAATCTGAACAAGCCATCTTTTATAATTTCTAATTAAAATTTTTTTTTTAAGATGGAGTCTCTATCACCAGGCTGGAGTGCAGTGGTGTGATCTTGGCCCATTGCAACCTCTGCCTCCTGGGTTCAAGCAATTCTCCTGCCTCAGCCTCCCAAGTAGCTGGGATTACAGGTGCCTGTCAAAAAACTGCCCAACTAGTTTTTTGTATTTTTAGTAGAGATGGGGTTTCATCATGTTGGCCAGGGTGGTCTCGAAATCCTGACCTTGTGATTCGCCCACCTCGGCCTCCCAAAGTGCTGGGATTACAGGCGTGAGCCACCGTGCCCAGCCTATAATTTCTTATTTTCTCTCTGTTCAGTTTTTACTGTGAAATTTATTTTTCCAGCATCCTTTCTGTCAACTGCTGCTTTTTCTCTGCATGGGAGCAGATCAATTCAGTGTCTGTTTTACCCTCTGTCTTCATCCTCCCTTAGCTCGTGCTTCTCTCATTTGTTCTTGTTACACGTGTAACCTCTCCCTTCCTTCCACTTCCTCCCATTAACAATTTCCTATTGAAGTCTCCTGAGTTCCAGTTAGTGAGCCTCTAAATTACCCTCTTGTTAACGTCACCTTTGTCTTTTCCTGCTTTCAACGTAGTTTCTTCAGACTTTAACCTCACCACCTATGTTTACTTTCCAAATCTCTTTTCCTTTGCTAAATAAACCTCACCATTTACGTGAGAAAGCACGGGATGGAAAAAGGAATGTATGGAAACAACACCAAGATACCCGTTGCATTAGAAAAAGTAGTATGGCTGGGTGAGTCACTTGGCTTCTTGGGGCCTCACTTTCTTATCTATAAAAATGAACAGGTTGGCTTAGCAAGGGCTTTAAACTCAAAAGCTTCCAACAGAGTCTGGACAGATTATGTAAATGAATTAGAAGAGGCCAGGCAGGGATTGTGGGAAACTGGGGACTGTCCGTGCAAAGGGCATGATCACTGCTCAGCTTTTCGTACTGCCACAGAGAAATGCTGGTTGTGTAGGATCCACAGATCTTCCAGTTGCCCAATAGTAATCAGGAATCTGGACTTTTACAAAATATGAACTGTTCTTCTTTTTTTTCCCCCAAGTCAAAGCTGTTTTATTATCATTCTCATTATTTCATAGAAAAAGGAATGTAGCAAACGGGTCAGGGTTGTGCAAAAAAACAAAAACAAAAACAAAAAACCGGGTTTATAGAGGTTGCGTTATTTACATCTGGGCATAGAGATCGTTATTTACATCTGGGAACAGGCATCAGGCACAGCAGGGGCACTTGTCCGACGCCCCTTTGCAGATGCAGCCCTGGGCACACTTGGCGCAGCCCTGGGCACACTTGGCACAGCCCACAGGGCAGCAGGAGCAGCAGCTTTTCTTGCAGGAGGTGCATTTGCACTCTTTGCACTTGTAAGAGCCGGCGCGCAGGTGCAGGAATCACCGGAGTGCAGGAGCAGTTGGGATCCATGGCGAGCTGAAGAGGCAGCTGGAGTTGGGACATGGCTGCACGCGAACTCGCTGGGACTTGGAGGAGGCGTTGAACTGCTTAAATGCAGACAACTGATTCAAATTATGGACCAAACAAAACACATCACATTTGGCCCGAAGGCTGCCGTTTGCGACCTTTAGATGAGATGCGGTCTTTTAAGTTTCTCACAAGTCAAAAATTGCATGACTCTTTAGCAATACTTTTTTTTTTTTTTTTTTTTGAGACGGAGTCTTGCTCTGTTGTCAGGCTGCAGTGCCGTGGCCCAATCTCGGCTCACCGCAACCTCCGCCTCCTGAGTTCAAGCGATTCTTCCGCCTCAGCCTCCCGAGTAGCTGGGACCACAGGCACGAGCCACCATGCCCGGCTATTTTTTGTATTTTTAGTAGAGACAGAGTTTCACCATGTTGGCCAGGATGGTGTCGATCTCTTGACCTCGTGATCCGCCCGCCTCGGCCCCCCAAAGTGCTGGGAGTACAGGCGTGAGCCACCGTGCCAGGCCAGCAATACATTTTAAACCTAGCCAGTTCTGCCGTATTACAGTCCCAAAATTGTTTCCTTGTCATTTGCATTTGTTGGGCTGTTAGTCTTCCACTTGAGCACTCTGGAGTTTGTTATTAGAAGAAAGTACAACTTCTTTCGCCTCTGCCTCTGACATAAAGAAACCAAATGTGTTGCTCCTGGACCCTTATCATCAGTGTCTGGAGAGTGTGTGTGATCTCCTAGGATGGCTGACTCTGGTGTTGCATGCAGGTCCTGGAATAAGCAGCCTCTTTGCAGTGTGACACACACTCCTCTGTTCCTTTGTCTGGATGCACATTTTTAGTCCTTTCACATATTTTGTGTAATGTTAATTTGTAAACTAAGTAGGTCAGGTGTGGTGACTCACGCCTGTAATCACAGCACTGGGAGGCTGAGGCAGAAGGCTCACTTGAGGCCAGGAGTTTGAGACCAGTCTGGCCAAGATGGTGAAACCCTGTCTCTACTAAAAATACAAAAATTAGCTGAATGTGGTGGTGCATGCCTGTAATCCCAGCTACTCGGGAGGCCGAGGCAGGAGAATGGCTTGAACTGGGGAGGCGGCGGTTGCAGTGAACCAAGGTTGCGCCGCTGCACCCCAGGCTGGGTGACAGAGCTAGACTCCATCTCAAACAAAAACAAACAAACAAACAAATTAAAAATAAATAAGCTAGTCCCAGTAGGAGGCAACTCAACAATGAAACTCGAGGCTCAGAAGCTCAGAGAAAGGAATGAATGATAAACAGTAAAAAATAGAAGAAGTACCTGATGATGACGAGAAAGCCAAAGGACAGTCATTAATTTCTATCATATCCTATTTAGTGGCACCTTCCCTCAAAGGAGTTCCTTTGGTCATTCCCTACAGTGTAGCCTTCCTTGGGCCTGGACACCGCTGTCTGAGTTCCTCTCTACCTTCCCTCTTCTAAGAGCTCTCAAATTTGTTTCTAGTTAAACTGGCCGGCTTGTGTTCTCTTTTTTATTACCCTTGGTCACTCATGAATAGGGCTCATCTTTTCCTCTGTATACATGGACCTTGAGAATCTTTACCTTTCAGTATTTCAGTGGAATTGACTGTAAGTTCCTAAATGACCCTCAAGATTAGAAAAAAAGGCCAGGTGCAGTGGCTCATGCCTGTAATCCCAGCACTTTGGGAGGCCAAGGCAGGAGGATTGCTTGAGCCCAGGAGTTTGAGACCAGTCTGCAGGACAAAACAAGACCATATCTCTACAAAAATTTAAAAGTTAGCCAGGCATGGTGGTGTACACCTGTAGTCCCAGCTACTTGGGAGGCTGAGGCAGGAGGATCGCTTAAGGCCAGGAGTTTGAGCTATGCTTGCATCACTGCCCACCAGCCTGGGTGACATGAGATCCTGCCTCAAAAAAAAAAAAAAGGAAAATTAGAAAGAGAATAAGGCTCAAGGGTCAAGGATCAATATTAAGAGAGAAAAAGTCTCCCAACAAGTTAGCATTTCTCTGAGGTAGCAGGAAGTATTACTGACAAAATTGGAGATTCACACATTTACAGAACTGGGAGACATCTCTTAAACTACAAGTTCTCTACAAAAATCTTCAATTTCTTAATTTTCAGGATTAAAAAAAATTTTTTTTTTGAAATAAAGACGAGGTTTCACCATGTTGGTCAGGCTGGTCTTGAACTCCCAACCTCAGGTGATCCGCCCGCCTTGGCCTCCAAAGTGCTTGGATTACAGGAGTGAGCCACCACGCCCGGCCAATTTTCAGGATTATATAGAAATATATAATTTTTTTAAAAGCATGATCAGAGTCATTTTATAATCTTTTAACCAAGGACTAACATGCAGTTTCAGGTAATTCATTTGTATTTCTGTTTATGATTGGACCACTGACAACTATTATCATCATTAACTCCTAATTCAGTACTTCTCAAGTATTTTCTTCAAGAAATCCTATGAATTGCTGAATTTTAAGTTGAAGAAATAATTGGTTTATGATGAAGGGTATATGAATATGTCACTCCAAAATATGCCTTTTGTCATATAGATTATTTTGAGCTAAAGCCAATTGAAAACTGTCTGATGCAGGAAAAGTTCCCTATCTCCCTGTGACTGCTTGAAAATAGAATATACATTTCCCCTTTCGTAAAGGAAATTTTAATTTGCAAAGGGAGGGAGCTACTCTTTTTTTTTTTTTTTTTTTTTTTTTTTTTTTTTTGAGATGGAGTCTCGCTCTAGGACTTGCCCAGGCTGGAGTGCAGTGGTGTGATATTGGCTCACTATAACCTCTACCTCCCGGGTTCAAGCGATTCTCCTGCCTCAGCCTCCTGAGTAGCTTGGATTATAGCTGTGCCCCACACCCGGCTAATTTTTGTATTTTTAGTAGAGACAGGGTTTCATCATGTTGTTCAGGCTGGTCTCGAATTCCTGACATCATGATCCACCCACCTCGGCCTCCTAAAGTGCTGGGATTACAGTTGTGAGCCATTGCACCTGGCCGGCCTGGGAGCTACTCTTGGAGACAGCACTTAGCATTTGAGGGACTCTTATCTGTTTAAAACACAATTCTAATTTACCGTGTATTTCCTCCCCTCACCTTCCTAATACTTGCCTTCCTCACCCCGAAGCCCCAAATCCCTTTTCCTTTGCTTAGCCTCTGATGATACATAACCCTCAATCATCTGGCTGCCTCCTTGAGTCTCATTTCTTGGTGAGCATACCATGCATAGGTATGTATGAAACTGTTTTTCTCTTGTTAGTCTGCCTTCTGTTGGTTTAAGTTCCAGGGCTCCAGTTAGAAAACCTAAGAGGGTAGAAGAAAAATTATTTTTCTCCTCTACAATGGTTAGAAACGAGGCCCTGAAATGAGATACTCTTAGATGTTATTTAACCCAGCAGGTTATTTTACCTCTAAATTTCCTCATCTCATTGGGATGCTAATAAGGTTTAAATAAAATCGTGCTTAAAATGGACTCAGTACGGTGCCTGGTATATAGAAATCACTAAAAATAATGCCAGCTACTTCTACTCTATGATTGCTACTACCAGTGCAGGCTACTTTTTAAAAATTGTCACCATTCTTGTTTTTGCTTCTATTTTTTGTCATTTAAATTTAATCTAATATTTCAAAATAATATATGGGCATAGACTTAGGAGACAGAGTTGGTGGTTACTGATATGTTACAATCTGAGGTACCCTATGAGGAACTACTTAATACTATTAAAAAAATTATTCCCCCACCCCTAAAGTTCTGTAATTCAAGATTCAATCCTTATCTTCTTATACCAGAAACAGCTAGCTGTCTGCCAGAATTTGTGCTTCCTCTCTAGAGAATGGAGTTGTCACTGGAAACTGCTCAGACAAGGACATCATTTCCCCATTCCTCGTGCACCTGATGTGGCCTTCCCTCCTTCTAGTTCTAACCTGTGGAATCTGAGCAGACATGAGGTGTGGCATGACCAGGTCAAGATTTAAGAAGAAGATATACTTTCTTCATTATCTTTCTTCTTCCACCAGCTAGATTCATTTACAGATTTTGCTCTAGGGGAAGACTGAACCACAAGATGGAAGAAGACTAGATACTTGAATCACACTATGGAGGAAAGATGACCACCAATGGGACATATACTTTGGGGGGTTAAAATAATGAGAAATAAACATCTATTAAGTTTGAGCCATACATTTTGGGTCTATTGTCTACTGCCTCTAACATTACCCTAATTAATAAAAAAAATTGCTACCTTGAAAAAAGTACTGCTACAATAAATACGTAAAGTAACTATTACTTTCCGAACACTTGGGTAGCAGGTAGCAGGTAGCAAAAGAAAAAAAAAAAAGGAGATGTTGGGTGCTGGAAAGATGGAGACCCATGTTATGCCTTGGCAAAGCATTTTATTTTGTTTTATTTTATTATTTTTTGAGACTGAGTCTCACTCTGTTGCCCAGGATGGAGTGTAGTGGTGGGATCTCAGCTCACTTGCAACCTCTGCCTCCCAGGTTCAAGCAATTCTCCTGCCTCAGCCTCCCGAGGAGCTGGGATTACAGGTGCCCACCAGCATGCCCAGCTAATTTTTGTATTTTTAGTAGAGACATGATTTTGCCATGCTGGCCAGTCTGGTCTCGAACTCCTGACCTCGTGATCCACCATCTTGGCCTCCCAAAGTGGTGGGATTACAGGCATGAGCCACCACACCTGGCCTTTGCAAAGTATTTTAAAAGCCATGTTTCTGATAACCTAAAAGACAATATCCATTACTAGAATGGACCAATGACTGCTATGTATCCACAATTCTTCCCTAATAGGAGATTCTTTTTTTTTTTGATTTTATTTTTATTAAGTACTATGACCATAACCCTTTTTTTCATCAATCAGGAAAATGCTTCCTTAATCAATGTTCTCCAAACCCTTTGACATGTAGTAACAATCAACTCCAGAGATGTGCCTATCTCTTTCCATCAAATCCCAGTGATACAAAAAATGGGCGACTCTTTTTCCCTTGCTCCCGTTAGTGAACCTGTGGATGTACAAAGTAGCCAGTCCTGGAATAAGCAAGCACATGCCCATGGCGGCGAGTCCGGGGAGAATCTTGAACCACATCTCTGCCCTGTTACCTAGGCCAAAACCCTACTTCTGGCCCTTCTTAATAGGAGCTTCTATTGTGGTTATCTTGTCCCTGTCTTATAGATATTAGAGGGGCAGGGAATTTTTTAATATGTTTGTATATCACCAAATTGAAAAGAGCTTCAGATGAGAAGACTTCATATCACCCAGAGATGCTGGACTTTGAGCTGTAAGCATGAACTGGATCAGACTTTAGCGTGTGTCCTTGGAATGAGGAAAGAAGGGTATATACAGATATTTTGTGAGAAGAACAAACTGAGGAAGAGGCAAAATTTCTCCTCCCTCTTCCATATTATAAACCAAATTTCATCTAGCCTAAGATTCCATTGATTGTAAAGCATGTGCTGTATATGTACTACCAAGAAAGGAAAAATGCTGCCAACCAAATCTGAGTTTACCTTGAATAATAAACTTGACGTTGATGGAGCAATACATTCCTATTGAAGAGATGTTAAAATGTGAAAACAATGGGCAAATCTAGATTGATAAAAAATTAATTTTTCAGGCTGGGTGCAGTGGCTCATGCCTGTAATCCCAGCATTTTGGGAGGCCGAGGTGAGCGGATCACCTGAGGTCGGAAGTTCAAGACCAGCCTGACCAATACGGAGAAACCCCATCTTTACTACTAAAAATACAAAATTAGCTGGGTGTGGTGGCACATGCCTGTAATCCTAGCTACTTGGGAAGTTGAGGCAGGAGAATCGCTTGAATCCAGCAGGCGGAGGTTGCGGTGAGCTGAGATGGAGTCATTGCACTCCAACCTGGGCAACAAGAGCGAAACTCTGCCTCAAAAAGAAAATTTTTTTTCTGAGAACTGGCTGTTCCACCAGAGACTACATTTCTCACCCCCTTGCATCCAGCTGTTGCCTGGAGACTGGTTCTCACCAATAGAGTGGACTTGAAGGGTGTAACTTCTAGGCCAGGCTCTTTAAGATGCGGGTAACTTCTCCACACTTCCTTTTTTCTTCCCTGGCTGACATCAGTTGTCAGTGAGGTTCAGGAGATGGCAGAGCCACAGGGAAAACAAAAAAACCTTGATTTCTGAATCACCAAATGGAGGAAAACCATCTACAGACCCAGATGGAGGAACACTCAACCTGGCCTGTGATGTAAGCAAGAAGCAAACTTTTCTTTTATTTAAGGCATATATTTTCAGTATTTATTTGTTACCACAGTTAATATTATCCTAATTAACACACTCTGTTGCTTGGGTTGTTGTAAGAATTAAAGAAATTATCATGTGTTAAGTTCTTAGAAGAGTGTCCGACATATAATAAACACAAAATGAATGTTAATTATCATTATTATTTAGAATTCTCTTTAAAAATGCAAATAGCATTGGAGAGGTACTCTTCAGCTTTCATTTCTAGGATTTACAAAGTTACAGTTGAAAACATTTTCTATACTAGAAAGTAGTATTAAATAACAGTCAAAATTCTGTCTATTTAGAGAAAATTAAATTTAGTCAATCCCTGGGAAGATGAATGATTTGCTCTAAATTCACTTGGTCAGTCATAAGTACTTTAGTATGAGTTAGTTGCTTCCTGTTTCAGCCAGGAAGAGGTGGGCCGCTGCAGGAATGAGACTGTGGATAGGGAGAAGGTATGCAGATTCATCCAAAGATGCTTATTCAAAGGTAATAAATATTTTTGGATACTTGGCACAAAGTCCCCTTCTCTGGAACTTAGCCCTGATAAGCCTCTGTTGAAGAGCTGAGCCAAAGTGGTCGCTGATAAGATGTATCCTAGTCCCTCTGCCACGGCAGATGTAAACAGGGTTGTACACCTCACCCAGGCTGAGACAATCAACATCTTTTCTTTTCAATGTGGAACTGGCTCTCTGAAAGTTTGTGCTGGCTGCCGGGAGCCTATCTGTCACGTAGCGTCATGTCTGGGGGCAGTTTTATGGCCCAACAAAAGTCACGTGCAGGTCTAAATCACAAGAGAGCAAAAATTTTGAATAAGTCAAGGGATCTGGTCTGCTGAGATAAGAATGGGGCAGATATTCAGAACAGAGCAAAGGAAAGAGGCCATGAGGCTGCCAGGACTTCTGCAGCATGGACCCCAACCCGACAGCTCACCAGTTCCCATCTGCAGCTCCCACGAGGCTGGACTGAATCATGTTTTCATGGTTCTGGTGTCCTTAAAAATAAACGTACTTTCAAAATATCTGAGCCAGCTGATTTAGTTTCTGTTTTTTTTTGATCAAGAACTTGGCGATGACTAAGTCACTAAAATAAAAATCTCCTAACCTTGCTTGCTTACTTACTGTCAAATGATAGCAATACCACCACAAAGTTCACCTCTGCCCAGGTGGAAGGGATTATTTAAGCCCCTGCTACCACTGGAGCTATGTCCTCCAATTTCCACTTCTAAGAGCCTGGATTTGATGTTCTTCTGAATAGTCTAATTTCACAGAAATCATCTTAGTAGTCATTTGAATGATAGGATCACATTTTTCATATTTCTGCCACAAAAGATCAAATAAACCAAAGTTTTAGATATCGTCCTATCACAATTTTTCTTTTATTCTAATAGTAATACATGTTCATTATAGAAATTTTGATGATACAAACCTAAGAATAAAACTTTTAAAAATCACAGTTTCTCCACCAATATATAACCATCGGTAATTTTTAGGACAAAATCCCGACAATGAAGAAAATGTATTCACATCCTGAATTGCCCTCGAGAATTTACGTTATTTTACTGGTTGCATTTCTTCATGCGCTCGTAGACATTTTCTTCAAAGAGTTTACCAAGGGCCAGAATTGGATTCACTGGGAAATGCATTTGGAAGCAGGCTTCTTTATTCTTTCCGATAACCAACAAATACATTTACTTTATTCAGCCTCTTTGTTCTTCAGGAAATGAAAAGAAATCATTATCTAATTGAGATATCCTGTATGTCATAGAGACAAGGAGATTTAAACCATGTCCCTAGTTCTTTATATTCTGTCATCTGCTTTTTATCAGCAGTTTAATAGCAGCATATTCTTTACTTCCTAGCTGTCGGCTTGTATTTCCTGTTAAGACAGCACGTCTAAAATGACTTCAATTCCCAAAGGCTCTGGAATCATGTTTTGTTTTTTTCTCCATATTTTGGGGTTTAATTGGGCTCACCACTGTTCATTTTCTTTTCTTTTCTTTTTTTTTAATGGAGTTTTGCTCTGTCTCCCATGCTGGAGTGCAATGGTGCAATCTCGGCTCACTGCAACCTCTGCCTTCCTGGTTCAAGCAATTCTCCCACCTCAGACTCCTGAGTAGCTGGGACTACATATGCGAACCAACACCCCAGGCTGATTTTTGTATTTTTTTTTTTTTTTGGTAGAGACAGGGTTTCACCATGCTGGTCAAGCTGGTCTCAAACTGCTGACCTCAGGTAATCCTCCCACCCTGGCCTCCCAAAGTGTTAGAATTACAGGTGTGAGCCACCACCCCTGGCCTGTGCTCATTTTCCGAAATGCAATATTTCATTTTGTCCTTTCTTTGGGATAACATTCATTATCTTTCTTCCTCTTATCATCATCCCTTGTTGGATTTAATTAATCACTTCTTGTTTTATTTATAATATTTTAGAAATGAATTATACGAGCCCATGTGACTCACTCCTCACACCAGTGATTTGTTTGAGTGAAATTCTACTCTTTTACTAATCAAGGTAGGAGTGTATCTTTGAGTTTTAGAGGCGCTTTGCCTTCCTTCACACACACGATTTTTACGATTAGCCACGTTTACCTCTGTTTTCCACTAATAAAAGGGAGATAGTCCAAATATGAAATTTCTTAAAATCCGTTCACCCTCCACTGTGGTTTTCTGTTTTCTGAGTTTTTTTTCACTGTGAATTTCAAGTTGTTTTGGAGTGGCCGTTTAGGAGGATAACATTCTCTTGACTGGTTGCCAGCGTTCCCATTCGGCTTAATCATTATCATTTTTTTAATGGGTAAAGATTCATACTTCACTTTTTATGTGAAGATTTTGCTAAAGTTTTGTCAGACTAGAGATTATCTACTTAATCTGATCACACTTGACTGCCAACCATCGTAACTGAGGTTCAGGGCTTCCAGTCATAGGTAGCTAGGACAGCAGCTAGGACAGGTAGAATATAGGAGAGTCCTTCAATACCCAGCGAACAAATACTTATGGGATTCCTACTGTGTGTTGGATACGGTTCACCTTGAACAGGGTGGACCCCATCCCTGTGCTCAAGGAACTCAGGGTCAAGTGGGGAAGGTGAACAGATATCATGTGTTGCAATACCCTGCATTAGCATCTGTGACTGGGGTAAGCACAGTGTTGGAGGGGCATGGACCAGGTGGTAATGACAGAAAAGAGATATATGTGCTGAGACTTGAAGGACTAGAAGAGGGAGGCAGAGCAGAGGGTATTCTTGAACTCGGGAAGTGGAGGTTGCAGTGAGTTGAGATCACACCACTGACTGCATTCCAGCCTGGAGGACAGAGCGAGACTCCGTCTAAAAAAAAAAAAGAAAGAAAAGAAAAGAAAATGAACAGAAGTGAGCCCAGTGAAACCCCAAAATAAGGAGAAAAAAACAAAACAAGATTCCAGAGCCTTTGGGAATTGAAGTCATTTTAGATGTGCTGTCTTAACAAGAAATACAAGTGGACAGCTAGGAAGTAAAGAATATGCTTCTATTTAACTGTTGAGAGAGGAGTGGAAACCAAATCAAAGCAGCATGGGAAGGGGTGTTCTTTAAGGACTCTATGCAGCTGGCTTTGGTGTGTGTACCATTGTGGTTGTGGACGGTTTTGGGGAGAAGGGAAAGATGCAACCAGATCATGAGTGGTTGGTGTGCCGTGCTGAAGAGTTTGCGCTTTACCCTGCAGAGGCTCAGAAGGCACTGAAGAATCTTTTGTAGACATGTAACGGTCAGGTTTTGATTTATAAGAAGTGTTCTGGCAGTGCAGGGTGCGGACACAGCCTAGTAGGTTCTTTCTCACATGTGTAGAGGGGGTTTCTGCCTGGACTGAGGCTTGCGCTAGTGTAGGGGGTCATCACCACCCACCAACACTCGAACATTCACCTCTTTTTCCTCCTTTCCTTTTCTCCCCCTTCCTTCTCCGTCTCTCCTTTCTATTCCCACCTTCTCTCAAACATTTTCTTGGGAAAGTCTTAAAACTTGAACAGTTCATAGGCAGGTTAAAAAAAAAAAGTCAGTGAAAACTTTCCAACTGTGGATGCCCTGTCTTTCTAGTTGTGGATGTCCTGTCCTTCTCTCTGGTTAATATTAAATTACTTACTGGCAGAATTTCCTTTCATGGATGCTCAAAGCACTTAATCTCCCTTTCTCTACTTGTAATTCTTTATCACTGCCCATTATCACCTCTGACATAGAAAGGGAGAAAATAGAATTTCAGGTAAATTGATTGTACTATTGACTTGTGGTTCTTGCAGAGACTTTATTGGTAGAATAGGAAAACTACAAGTGATCTTCATGTTTTTTAATCTGTAGATTGAGACTCATGCATAGGTTATTCAATCAATGTAATGAGTTATAACCTATATATGTATATTTAAAAACAGGACATAATCTAATAGAATAGAAAATATCAGAGTGCACTGAATATACTGAGCATCAATATTGTATTGCAAAACTTTTGTTTCAGTTATGAGCATATATGTTTACGGATGCAGATAATAAAAAATATATGTCTTCCTATGTGGATGGTAACAACAACAGCAGCACGATATCAAATTTAAAAAAATGAGGTTGTGCACGGTGGCTCACGCCTGTAATCCCAGCACTTCGGGAGGTTGAGGTGGGCAGATCACAAGGTCAAGAGAGGGAGACCATCCTGGACAACATGGTGAAACCCCGTCTCTACTAAAAATACAACAATTAGCTGGGTGTGGTGGCACGTACCTGTAGTCCCAGCTACTCGGGAGGCTGAGGCAGGAGAATTGCTTGAACCCAGGAAGCAGCGGTTGAAGTGAGCCGAGATTGAGCCACTGCACTCCAGCCTGGCAACAGAGTGAGACTCCGTCTCAAAATAAATAAAATAAAATAAGACAAAACGAGTTGAAAAGCCCTGTCTAAGATTAACCTTTTTCCTCTGTGAAGATGGAGGAAGCTGAGAAGTAGAGAAAGTGACTTGTCTAAGCCCAGAAATTAGAGGCAGTTGCCAGAAGTTTAATTCAGGTATCCTAACAGTCTGATGTTTTCTGAACCAAAGTCGACTAATTGCCTAAATGGAGGACTACAGATTGTGCAATTAATTTACTTAATTTGTCCTTAAACTCACGTTGTGAGGGACAGTCAAATGTTCACCACACTTTGTTATCTTAGCCATTATTAGAAAACATAGCATGCTTCTGTTTTGGTTTTGTGTCACAACTGAGCATTGGATTTTGATACGTGGTCAGTTTATGCCTTTATTTTTAAATTCTTTTTTGTGGGAAGCTTTGATATATACAGTCGGCCCTCCATATGGGTGGGTTCTGCTTCTGTGGATTCAACCAACCAAGAAATGAAAAATATTTGGAAAACAGTATTCAACAAATTTTCAAAAAGCAAACTTGAGTGTGCTGTATGCCAAGTACTACACTGAATCCATGCAAATCAAGTGAGGTGGAGACTTTGTATTAGACACTATAAAGAATCTAGAGATGATTTAAAGTAAACAAGAGAATGATTGTAGGCAAGTACTATGCCACTTTATTTAAGGGAAGTGAGCACCCGTAGATTTTGGTATCGGGGGAGCCCTGGAACCAATCCCTCATGGATACCAAGAGACAACTATATTCGTGCTTATGTTTATGAATAAGGATAATCTAGTATTTGATTTCTAAGTTAAGTGCTGAATAATTATTTTGATTCTTTCTTTCATATTCCTTAACCATCTTGAAAAATGATCATTCCAGGCTGTTTACAGGGTTTTTGCCTATAGTTAAGGAACTGTTCAGTGGACCTTTGAAGGCTCCTCTAGCCTTGAGATTCGATTACATTTACCTTTGCTATCAGTTTAGATTTTCTCTTCTATTTTCCAAGATATTAAACATTTCTCTTTTCTTCACGTAGTATTTTATAACTTAATTTCAGGAAGGTATTATGGCACAGCAAAGAACACTAGAATGGGAATTGAGAATCTTGGGCCTTTTTGTCACCTAATTTATTGTGTTTGCATTTTAGCAGGTTTGGATGTTATGTTCCCATAACATCTTTGGGCCTTGATGTCTTCATTTGAAAACTGAGGAAGTAAGTCTAGATTATCTGTAGACTCATCTGTTTCTGCAATCAATTAGTGTTTCCTAACCATGTAGAGGGTATGAGTTCCTTTTCAAATACAATAGAAACTATTGCTTAGAAAATTGCACATGCAGATATGGAGACATGTTTTGTATACAATTTTATGAGTGCTCCCGGATTTTTGTAAGCCATTTAGAGGTTCACAGTTTCAAAACCCTGCTTTAAATAACTTCCTGTTTGCCATACAATGGGACAGATTCTCTAGCTTTTCTATTCTGAACTTCCTAAGGAATTCCTACTTTTGCTTCCTTCCTGTTCCTTTGCACTTCCTTAAAAATATACTCCATGGTTCAAGGACTCATAGAGCTGGAAGGAAACTTGAGAGAGCCAGGCCATTCTTCTAATTTCCTTCCAGTCCGTTATCTTCCTTCACACGTTAGCATCATTCATTTGTCGGTTCAGTAACTCCACAGTGTTTTCACTTCAAATAGTGATGTGGACAATACCGGTAACCTTTAAAGCACTTTGGGAGGCTGAGGCAGGCAAATCATCTGAGGTCAGGAGTTCAAGACCATCCTGGCCAACATAGTGAAACCCCATCTCTACTAAAAGTACAAAACTTAGCCGGGCGTGATGGCACACGCCTGTAGTCCCAGCTACTTGGGAGGATGAGGTGGGAGAATTGCCTGAACCTGGGAGGCAGAGCTTGCAGTGAGCCAAGATAGTGCCACTGCACTCCAGCCTGGGTGACAGTGAGACTCCGTCCCAAAAAAGAAAATCTATTTCTCATATAAGAGCCCTTAATTCATTCATCCTACAACTATTCATTGAGCATCTCCTCGGGCCAGGCACTGAGCTCCACGCTGAGACTGTAATGGTGAGGAAGATAGACATTGTCCTTATCTCCGTGGGCTTACATTCTCCTGGAGACAGAAACAAAAAAGAAGTTATCAAAGAAATTAATAAAATTACTTCAAACTGTGATCAGCGTTGTGAAAGAAACACACATGGAGTAGAAGAGAAGAATTACAAGGGGGAAGTCCTCTTTTACAGAGTGGTCAGGAAGGCCTCTCTAGAAGGCAACACTTAAACTGTGACTAAAAGATAAGAAAGTGTTTGCCACGCAAAAGAGGAAGAAAAAGCATCCACACAGAGGGATTCATGCATTAAGGTCCTGTGGCAGGAAAGGAGGGAGTGGAATTTAGGAACTGAAAGAACAAGTTCCTGAAGCTTTGTGAGTGAGGAAAAGAAGGTGCAAGATGGAGCTGGACAGATGATAGGGGCTAGATCATGCAGGACACTGGAGGGCATGGTAAAGGGTTTGGGTCTTATTCTGCAAGGCAGTGTATCAGAGCAATTTTCAATGTATGGGCTTTGAGGCCAGGCTGTCAGCGTTTGTACCCCAGCTTGATTCCTCACTGCCTGTATGTGTCAGCCACTTGTTGTGCACTGCTTCAGGTCCTCTGGCCTCATGCGTCCTCAGGGTCTCTAGCTACTTGCTCTGCTCCGGTGGTCAATGTGACAGGCAGCTCTGCCTGGGTTCTGATGGGCTTCATGTGGACCAATCTGGTAATCCCTACCTTGTGCCCTGTCACATTTATTGTCTTTTGCCTAAGTGCAATCCTGCTGGTGCAAAGATCTGCCTGTGGGCACAAGTGCAAGGGAGGTAATGCCCCATGGAGCAAACCTCTGACCAAAGAGTGAGAGATGCCAATGAATAAATTCTTCTCCTCCTCTACCCAGGTGGAGCGTCCAGAGTAGCAATGGTAATGCAAGACCAAGCAATCAGATGTGCTTGATGCCATGCCGTGGCCTTTTCTTGAAAATGTGGTCCTTCTCTGCCTGACTCACTCCTGCATTTCTGAGATTGCAATCCCCAACAGAGGAGTGGCACATAAGTATTTACTGGGGCTCTGGTTTCTGGGAAATCCAGGTTAAGACAGGCATCCTGAACGAATCACCTCCCAGTGCCTCAGTTTCCTCATCTGATGGATATAAATTATAACAGCACCTGCCTCAGATAATTGAATATTATATACGTTAATCTGTGTAATGTTCTTAGTATAGTGCCTGACACATGGTATGTGCCACAGGTGTGCTGTTATCATAATTTATTCTAAGAGAAATGGAGAGTCATTGAACTTTAAGGAGAATATCTCAGACATCAGAAAATGTTTGATAGACATTTTAATACTTTCTTTCTTATACCTATATGGGAAATAAATTAGAAGAAGACAAGAGCAGAAGTGGAGGGACATTTAGGAAGACGTTGCAATGGCAAAGAGAAGAGGTGTTACTCACCTGGAACAGAGTATTAGCAGTGGAATCCAACAGATGTGGACAGATCCAAGAAACGCTTTGGAGGTAGAGCCCACAGAAGTTAATAGATTAGATGGAAAATAAGCCAAATGGAAGGTCACCTAAAAATATATGTTGCTCTTCCTGCCATGAGAATATGTTCTAAATCCAGCATTTTTTCTTGATTTCTCCCCATCTATATGCCATAGACTAATATTTTCTTTTCATCTTTGTTGTCTTTGTTGAAATTCTTACCTTGCTCCTCACTCACACATCTCAAGGCTACAACCAGCAGGATATTGTCTACCACCTGTTTTTAACCTGCTGCCCCCTCCTGTGGCCCTAGTGATGAAATCTTAAAACAGCAAGATACAAGGCTTCATCTTGTGCTCCCTCAACTTCCTGCCTTCTCCTCCCTACTCCTCAACTCAACCACCTGCTCTAACCCATTCCAGCAAACTCACTAGGTGGGCCCATCACTCACCCTCATATTTTGCATCTATATTCTCAACCTATTCTTGGAATGCCATTTTCATTCAAACTGGCTAAATTCTTTCTCCAACTTTACTCATTAAATCCTGACTCCCTCACTTATTGCAATAGAAGTAACAACGATTCTTGACTTCTCAAGCCAATCCTACTTAAGCCAATTCCCACTCACCCTTTTTTCAGTCAATGCCAATTGACCCTTCCAGCTGTTCAGGCTGAAAAACTTGGAATCTATCTATATACTTCCCTTTCTCTTACACCTCACATCCAGTTTGTCAGCAAATCCTGTTGGTTTTACCTGCAAACCATATGCCAAATCCATCCACTTCCCGTGAACACCGCTCCTATCCTGGTACAAGTCTCCTCGTTTCCCCGGGATTATTTCAGTGGCCTTTCACCGCTCTGAGCTTTCTGCTCTGAGCTTGCTCCTTGCAGTCTGCTCTCAACACAGTGACCTGAGCTATCCTGGAGAGCATTCAGATCACGTTGCTCTTCTGCTCAACGTCTTTCAACAGCTCCCCATCTCACCCAGAGTAACCTAGACAGCCGGGTGGTAAGGTCTCCCTGCAGAGCCTCCGACCTTCCCGCGCACTGGGAGGAATGCACACTGAGATGGAATCCTTCCCGTTCGCAGCAGGTAGGAGCCTGGCCCCTCCTGGCCCTTGATGGTACCTGGGATTCAATCTGGAAGGCGGAAAAACTGGCTAGCAGGACTCTCGCTCTGCTGAGAGTTCCCGTTTCCGCTCCCCGCCCCCCCCCCCGCCTTTTTCCCTTTTTGCTCAATACATTCCATTTTTCTGACCCTTCAAATTGTATGCGAACCTACTCTCTCATGGCCTTGTGACAAGAACCTAGCTTTCAGCTGAACCAAGGAGACAGTCCTGCAACATAATGTTCAGTGTCTTTCGTGGCTCTCCCACCCCTCTGGCCCAGTTACTTCTGATCTTTTTTATTAAATTTTTCCTGTCACCAGCCCCTGCCCCCTTGCTGTCTCCCACGCACACTAGATGTGCTCTCACCTCAGGGCCGTCTGCTCTGTTCCTCTTGGTGGGCATGGGATTCCCCCAGATCGCCCTGTGGATGGCTCCCTCACTTCCTTCAGGCTCAGATGCCACCTTCCCACCATCCTCTATGCTCACCATCCAGGACAGTCTCTATTTCCCTTCCCTAGGCTACTTTTCTCCAGGACACATTCTATCATATTATGGACATTAACCCCAGATATCAAGCACGTGGTTCCCTTCTTCTGTCCAGCCTCCACTCAGTTCTTAATCAGTCAAAATTCTTGAGGTGGTAGGTTGGGCAGGGGAGTAGCAATTGGAGGTGGGGAGGACTTTAGAAGCGACTTCCTCCTGATAATCTGAGATTTTTATCAGTTTAGTGTCTATCAATTGTGTATATAGTTTGTTTCACTTTTCTGTGTGCTTTTTGTGACATTAGCAACTGAAAAATATCATTCTACATGAACTTCGCAATGATATAATCCCAAATTTGACCCAAGTGACTTTTTGCAGCCCTCTTTGTTTTTACTAGTTCATTATCTATATGCTGTCCCTGAGGACAGGTATTATAATCTTTTTGTTTTATATGCTGTATCTCCGGCACTGAAAACACTCTTGGCACATAGTATGCTGTGCTGCCAATAAGCATTTGAATTAGTATTGAATTAGGGATGGCTCATCCTCTCTCTATATATATTGTACATGATTCTCCTGCTCTCAAAAACTAATAATAGAAATATTTGCTTAAGCGTATTGTTCACATCACTTTGTTAACAAGTCCGTAACCAAAAATTTATAATACCTTATATTTACGTAACACTTTGCAGACTCTAAGATACCTTCATATACATTGTCTTATTTAATCCTCACAACGACTTTATATTCCAATTTTTCACAGGAAGCTGAATCTGAGAGAAATGGAGTTTTTCATTCACAGCCACAGGAAACTGAACCAGAGAAACGCAGTGATATGTTCAAAATCTACCCAAGGGAGCCAAGATTCAAACACAGGTTTTTCTGAGCAGAAATCTGATGCAACTTTCACTCCCATAGCCCAACTCTCTGGTTCTGTATTGGATCGGTTGCCTATATAGTCTTTGACTCTGTATCAGTAACATCTTTCTAGTGCCCTTGGCCAACGAGGTTCAGAACTCAGAATCCAGTTGATCAGGTTTTTTTCAGATCCTAGTAACTGTGTGAACCTAGCAAAATTAGGCTGGCTGAATGGCTCTACTTGGTAGAAAAACCAGAATAAGGCTGTCTAAAAACAAATGTTTTCAATGCAATCTATCTGCAAACATTTTGATATAGTTTCAGGCTATGAATGCCGACTCTAAAACTCAGTTTATATAGAATTGTATGCAGACAGGGGCTAAACTAAGTTCTGGTCAAACCATTTAAATAAGTCATCCCATAGCCTTAAAATGACCGTGGTCCTCTCAAAGGAATAGTTTTTCTTATTGATTCTCAGTTCTAAGAATGCAAGCCCTATCTTTTAAGGACTGTCCAAATTCTTAAATAAATGGCTATTGAGTATCTGCTACAAGAAAGGCACAAAGCTACTTCTTCCCTTCCTGTTCATTCATAAGCAAATATTTCACTTTCTTGGGGTGTCTTTGTATGCTTCCATTGCTCTTAGTCATCCATCCTCATTCTTCTCTTCCATCTTCCATAGCTCATTCCTGCACACAGAAAAGTCATTATTATTAAGGGTCCACTCTGTGTTTCCTTCTCTTGCAGCTTCCTTACTTTAACTGCACTGCTTAACGTTCAAAATCCATGTTTTTTTACTATCACAGATTGCAAATCTTCAAAAGCTGGTGACTAAGGGAAGGGAGAGGAATTCCATTCGTGATTTGGATCAGAGAAAGGGAGCAGATGTTATCAGATGCCCCATTTCTATGTCATACAAATAACATGACTCAAACTGGTTCAGGTGCAGTCTTCACAGATCAGAGAGAAGATGAACTGCTGACTTGGCAAAAGAGTTACAAATAAAAGTTGACTTTGGTTTGGCACCTAAAATTATACCTAAGCCATAGCTTGCATTTTGATTATCTCTTAGAAGAAAGAAAGAAAAAAGAAAAAAAAAAGACAAGAAAGAAGGAAAGAAGAAGGAAAGAAGGAAGGGAGAGAGGCTGGAAGATGTTTTTTTCTTAATGGGACAGAATCAGGCATTCAATTTTCTCCCAGAATTTATTCTGAACTGGGACTTCTCTTATAGAGGAAATCCATGAGAATGGTAGGATAAAAAATGATGCAATTACCTAGATTTTTATAATAAATGTCTCACAGATTCCACTGGAAGCATTATTCCAACACTGAATTAAAATTTGAAGTAATAAGAGGAGAAACAAACTCTCTTTCTAACTATACATGTCAAATCAATTTAACAGATGTTTGGTGAAAACTTACTAGGTAATGTTTGGTGTTAATGGTTAACAGAGAGGAGTTTCTGTCCTCAAGAAGTTTTATAGCCTGAAAGGAAAATAAGACATGTTAAAATAACTGTAGTATAAAGCAAAATGCTTTGGTAGAGGCATCAAGTGCTCTAGAAGCAAAGAAAATGTCGTTTGCTGATGTTTGAGAGATTTTAGGTTTCATAAAGAAGGTGGCATATTGCCAGGCACAGTGACTCACGCCTGTAATCCCAGCACTTTGGGAGGCTGAGGAGGGCAAATCCCTTGAGACCAGGAGTTCCAGACCAGCCTGGGCAACATGGTAAAACCCCGTCTCTACTAAAAAACAAAAATTAGCTGGGTGTGGTGGCAGATGCCATTTTAAGAATGGGTAGGATTTGTATTTCTGGTAGGTGGAGAGAAAATTCTAAGCACAGAGGCAGGAAAGTTCAGAAAATATTTAGTGATAAGTGAGTGGTACATTTGCCTGAAGGATATACTGAGAGACAAAGTGGAAAAAAAGCAAGTGGCAACGTCATAGAATGTTTGAGGCCGTTTGAGTTTAATTTTTGTTCTGTGGGTTCTAGGGAGCCACTGAAGGCTACTGAAGAGAAGGCTGACACATTCTGTCTTTTTTTTTTTTTCTTTGAGAGAGTCTCACTCTGTCGCCCAGGCTGTAGTGCAATGGCACAATTTCGGCTCACTGCAACCTCCTCCTCCCAGGTTCAAGTGAATCCCCTGCCTCAGCCTCCCAGGTCCCATGTAGCTAGTATTATAGGCACCTGCCACCATGCCTGGCTAGTTTTTTTATTTTTAGTAGAGATGAGATTTTATCATGTTGGCCAGGTTGGTTTTGAACTCCTGATCTCAAGTCATCCTCCTACCTTGGCCTCCCAAAATGTTGGGATTACAGGTGTGAGCCACTGCACACGGCCATATTCAGTCTTTTAGAAGCTTTTTTTTTTTTTTTTTGAGACAGAGTCTTGCTCTATTTCCCAGGCTGGAATTCAGTGGTGCGATCTTGGCTTATTGCAACCTCTGCCTCCTGGGTTCAAGAGATCCCCTACATCAGCCTCCTGAGTAGCTGGGACTATAGGTGCATGCCACCATGCCTTTTTAAGAAGCTTTTTGACAGCAATTGGAGGATGTTTAGAGAATGCAAGATTAGAGTTTGGGGATATAGTAAGGAAGCCATTACTGTAACCCAGGACCTGGGCTAGGTGAAGTGGATGGGACACATATGGAGGATGTCTACGAGGAAGAATCCACAGAATTTGGCAGCTGATTAAATCTTTTCCTATCTGGTCAGGGCGAGGGGAGGCATGGGTGAAAAATGAAAAAGTTTTAAGTTTAGACTTTGTAAATGATGAAAACCCAACATGGCTCATGAAAAAGAAAAAAAAAAGGAAAATATATTTGCAAAGTCAGATGACAAACCTAACTTTGGAAAAGACAGAGATACAGCCAGGTAGGGACAATTAATCAGGGTCTCAGGTGTCATTCTTCCTCCATATCCCCTTTCTGAATGTGGCTTTATTCTTCTCTGCAGCAGAAACTCTCTCCAAGCTTGAGGGTCATGGCCATAGCTGTTTCAGGAGTTATGTTCTTTTAGCTGAGGGACTCAAGAAGAATGGGATCTTCTCTTGGGCCAGTCTGAAGGTTACCAGAGAGAAATTGATGAGCTGGGGCCAAATATCCACCCATTGCACTAGTCACTGGGCCTGGCAATGAGGTACTGTTTTTGGCAGGCCCCAAGAAAATCAGGTTGGGAGCAAAGGAAGGCATTATGGTCACAGTCACACGGTAACTTCTTGTGAGTTGAGGAACCACCTGAGCTATCCCAATGTGGGGACAGTACAGAGGAGTTTAAATTATGATTGGAGTTCTAGGCCATTATGTTTGGAAAGACAGTGATATCTTTAACAGTGAGAGAAATAGATTCGAGTAAAATGCTGAAATTTATTTTAGACATCTTATTTTTAAGGTGGCATCAGACTATCCATGTGGGGTTGTGTAGGAGGCCCTTAGAAATTGGGGTCTTTAGCTCTTAGGGGAGGTTGGTTTTAGAACTGTAGATTTTGGAGTCATTAGCATATTGCTTATGATGACGCTAAATGGATAAAACTGCCCAGAGAGAAAATATTCAAATAGAAAAGAGTAGAGGGCAGAGTCTAGGAAATTTACATCATTTGCATGGTGGTTCTGAAAAGGACAAAGTAACATCTGTCTATTGCCTTTTGTCAACCAGGGCTGGGATTCGCAATCCAATTCAACAGTTTTGCTTCTGTTCTTATGAACTGTGCTAACCTAGCAAACTGGGGCTGGCTGAATGGCTCTACCTGGTTGAAAAACCAGGATTAGGTAGTCTAAAAATGAGTGTTCTCAATGCAACTCATCTGCATACATTCTGATATAGATTCAAGCTATAAGTAGATTGAGAAGGAGCTATCAAATAACAATATCCAAGAGAGAAATGGGTAAGAAAGTGTAAAAAGTCACTGAGTGTTCTGCAGTTCTTTTCTTGTCTTCTTTATCAAGTCAACAAGTTAGCTCTTGAGTATCTATTATAATCCTAGACAGGGTACTGAGCGAGATAAAAAAGAAACAGAAGACACAGATCTTGCAAACTCTCAGGAATGGGCAAGGCAATGGTGGGCTATGTGAGACTGTGCTGAGGCAGGGAATAAAACACCTTTGGGCAGCCAGAATGCTGATAATATTTGGCTCACTTGCTACCGCTGGTGTATGCACCAGAAGTTGCAATAAACCAATACAAAGAAGCCAGGTGTGGTGGTATTCACCTATAGTCCCAGCTACTCAGGAAGCTGAGGAGTTGGAGACTAGCCTGGGCAACATAGTGAGACCCCATCTCCCTGTAAAACCAAGAAGAGAGAGAGAGAAAGAGAGAATGAATACAGGGAATAACTGACCCTGGTAGCCTATGGGAGCATTTGCTTGTTTGCTTGCTTTAATAGGAAATTAGGTATGGGACATAGTTCCAAATGAATAAATGGTTCTGTACTCTCAAATGAATAAATGGTTCTGTACTCTCCTGGCTTGAAACAACATTAAGGTTAAAAATATCAGATAATGATCGTCAATATTTTATTTTAATTAATTCATTTTTTTGGAGACAGAGTCTTGCACTGTCACTCAGGCTGGAGTGCAGTGGTATCAGCTCACTGCAACCTCCGCCTCCTGGGCTCAAGCGATTCTCGTGCCTCAGCCTCGCAGCTGGGACTACAGGTACCCACCACCACACCCGGCTAAGTGTTTGTATTTCAGTAGAGACAGGATTTCACCATGTTGGCCAGGCTGGTCTCAAACTACTGACCTCAACGGATCTGCCTACCTTTGCCTCCCAAAGTGCTAGGATTACAGGCATGAGCCACAGCACCTGGCCTGTCTTTATTTTAAAGAAAGTAATTTCTTCATCAGTTTGGGCAATGTATATATTTTTGCTGTTTATCTTTCCTTTTCTTTTATCAAGGTGGATTTCCTTAGTAATGGGCAATTGATTGGTAAGAGGTGTCATCATGAGGTGGAAGGAGCACTGTGTAAGAAGAAAACTGGGATGTTAGTTCTGATCAGCTTCTCTCCCCTCTCTGCCTCTGCCCCCATTGCACAGGTAAGCCTGTGTACCCCACATTGCAACCTTAAGTAAGTTGCTTCGTGTCTGTGTTTCAGCTGCCTCAATTAATAAATGAGAATAATAGTGTATCATTGGCTGAAGGACAGGAACTATACAGATGATTTCTTGAGCTTCCTTCTATCTTAAAAAATGGAATTTTGTGATTATAATCATTCCTTTATGCCGCATGTGTACAAGGGATACCAAGCTCAAAGGATTGATTCCTGCCTTCAAAGAGGCTACACTCTGGTCTGGGGAAACAGGGACTTAACGATTCAACACCAAAGTGCCGTAGAGAAGGCAAATGAGATATTCACAGGGCATATCAAGTATAAATGCCCACGTCTGTCCAGGGGAAATTAGGGAACTTCCTCAGGGGAAGTAACATTTGAGCTGAGCCTTGAAGGAGTTTCTATGCCAACAACGAGAATGGTGGTTTCGAGCTGGGAGAACAGCACGTGTTTTAAAAAGGAGATATGTTTTGAGAAAGAACTAAAAGTAAGGCCATATTTCTGGGATTTAAAGAAGAAAGTATGGAGCAGCAAAAATTGGAGGCTGGACAGATGGTCAGGTATTATCCAATCCAAATGACAATCAGACTCTCACTGTTTGAAGGACAGTATGCCGGATGCTGGCTTGACTGAAACTAGGAATTACTTGATCCTGGAGAATGTTTGGGAAGGCTTCAAACTTGAGATAGAACAGGGATGAACGTTATTGCTAGAATTAGGAAAAACAAAAGAAAGGTCTATTAAAGGCAGAGGCTGTGAGGAAGAGAAGTGAGGGGAAAATATAAAGGATATTTAGGAGATAGAATCAACCCTTATTTTATTGAATGAGGCATAAAGAGAAGGGAAGAATGAAGGGATCACTTTCAACTCTCTGGCTTGGGAAACTGGGTGCAGGATGGAAGCATTCATTCACTGAGACAGGAGGCGCAGGAACAGACACAGGTTGTGGAGAAGCATGAAGTTTTGGCATTCACGTCTTTTATCTTGCTCTTGTTTTATGGATGCAATGTCATTCTTAATTTCTCTGAAGATGCTAATGTGCTTTTGCTGGTTGTCTGTTTCTTACTCTTGCCTTCTGTAGAACTTGTACTCTCCAAGTCGAGACAGTTTCTGAGTTAATTCTAGACAGATCACTCCCTTTCTTGCTGTATTCTCATTCCTCAGGGGAACTAGGCGGATCAGCTCTGATCATCAGTCATTCCTCTTCATCCATCCCCTGACTTCCAGAACTTTGCAGTAATCTCTATTCCTCCATTAGCTTCTTTTCCGTTCCCTTTGGTGGGTTGGGTTGGGGGAGGGCGGTGGAGTGTTCATACCTTTTCCTTTCTTTCCTTTTTTTTTTTTAAGGTGAGATCTATGTTTCTCAGGCTGAACTTGAACTCCTGGGCTCAAGCAATCCTCCTGTCCTGCCCTTCTGAATAGCTAGGATTACAGGTGCATGCCACTGTGCCTGACTTGCTTTTTATTTCTTTACTATGATTTTAATGTGGTTTTCGGGAAAAACATAAACAAATGTGCTTAATCTGCCATCTTAAACTGGAGCCTCTGAATTTGATCTTTGGTATGATATATTTGAGGTAGCTATTAATATATGGTATGCCCAGGTAGAGTTGTCCTATGGGAAGCTATATGTATGGATTTGAAATTCAAGAAATAATGGCAATCACAGGTAAAGATCTGAAGTTCCTGGTTTAGAAATTATGAGTGGGGATGCACTTGCCTAGGAAAGGATGCAGAATGCAAAAAGAATAGGAATTAAGCTTGATGCAGGGAACATCAACATGTAAGATGATTATTTATAGATGCATTATTTCTCCAGAATTAGGGAGACACATGATAACTCAGAATATTCCCCTTATTGATAAGAAGGACTTGAAGGGGGCTCTTCAAGTTCAGAAAACCTGCATTTAATACACCGTAAAGGTGTAAAAGCAGTAGAAAGATGCCTAGGTGTAACAAGGGTGAACAGGGTGAGGATAGGAGTTCCTAAGATGAAGGAGATAATCAATGGTGTCACCAATTGTAGATGATGCTAATTATTTTGGCTCTGGGCCCATTCTTATAAGTCTGCTGAGTGATGACTCCAAGATCTGCCCGCTTACTCTTTTCTTTTGCTGAGAATGTGGCTCTGATTCAAGTATCACTGTTCAATGAGATATGTCTTGATAGTCTCCACACATTCAGTAAATAGTGACTGAGGTTTTAAAATATACCAGACACCAGGTGAGATGCTAGGGATATATGAAAATATATAAGACAACATACCTGCCCTAAAAAAACTTGATCTACATGTGTAAGCATGAGCATGTCCCTCATGCTCCAACTGAGCATCATCAACTGACATTATTCCTAGTAGGAAAAGTTTTACCATTAGCATTTTTTTTTTGAGACAGGATCTGGCTGCTGCCCAGGATGCAGTGCAATGATGCAATCATATCTCACCACACCTTGAACTCCTGTGTGCATATGAGCCTCTCACTGCAGCCTCCCCAGTAGCTAGCTAGGACTAAAGGCACTCATCACCAAGCTTGGCTAATTAAAAAATTTTTCTTTTAGAGAGGTGGTTTCACTGTGTTGCCCAGGCTGGTCATGAATTCTGGCCTCCGGCTGTTCTCCTACCTTGACCTCCCAAAGTGCTGGGATTGCAGGCATGAGCCATCAGGCTAGCTTTTAGGGAAAGTTTGGCTACCACTCGTTCTAATAGGTAGATTTGGAGGCTTTTATTCAGGTGCCCAATGTAGCCATTTTCTGTATCCGGTGAAGCAAAGGGTGAGGATTTTCTTTCTCTAACTCAAAAGTGATAGAAAGTCATCACTCTGACCCAATAGAGCACAGTGCCTGGGCAGAGTGATTTCTTATCATCTATTAGTTTATTTAGTCTTTAACTTTTATTACCTTAAATTATTATTAAGCAGGATCCTATAAAAAGCACAAGCCACTGCACAATAGCATGTTTCGGAGATGGTCAATGAAAGAAAAAGTTTTGTTTTTATAATAAAACTTAAGCACTATCTGCGAACAAGTCATTGGTTAAAAAAATACAACTAATCAAACAATGATAGTCTCCTCATAAATGCCTTCCTTATAAACACCAACATTCAAACACAAATAATTTCTTATAAACCTGGAATTTTAGCTGTTGTGTTTCTAATCTCAAGTTGTTTTTTATTTTACCCTGAGATTTTAAAAAAGTCTGATGAGAAAAATTTAATTCGGTAGAGAATAAGGATGTAGGTTGTCAAAAGGGTGAGTAGAGAAAATTAATAGGATACTTTATTAACACTATTAAAGCTAATTAAAATGACAATAGCAGTGATGAGATAAGAAGAGAATATGGCCATTTCAAATAATGTAATTTTTCTAGTTTAGGTGAGCTGTCAAAATTCCTTCATTCATTCATGCATTCAGTCATTCATGTGCTCAGTCAACACATATAGCCGGCATGTGCCAGGCACTGTAGTAAGTGCTCGGATACAAAAATCTCCTTATGAGATATTCACTAAGAGCTAAATTAAATCCCACCAAAGAAAGTTACAGCGCAAAGTCTACAAGATGAACTTTAGTGTTGCCTTGCAGTCTTGTTTTACTTCAGTTGTCCCGTGCTGCCACCTGCTGGTAATTTTCTTTTTAAAAATTTTATGTCAGTTTTTGGGGGGTCCATGTGGTTTTTGGTTACAGAGATAAGTTCTTTAGTGGTGATTTCTTTCTTTCTTTTTTTTTTTTTTTTGAGACAGAGTCTCGCTCTATCGCCAGGCTGGAGTGCAGTGGCGCGATCCCGGCTCACTGCAACCTCCGCCTCCTGGGTTCAAGCAGTTCTCCTGCCTCAGCCTCCCGAGTAGCTGGGACTACAGGCACGCACCACCACGCCCGGCTAATTTTTTGTACTTTTAATAGAGACGGGGTTTCACCACGTTGGCCAGGATGGTCTCGATTTCTTGACCTCGGGATCCGCCCGCCTCGGCCTCCTACTGGTGATTTCTTAGACTTTGTTGCAATGCTGAGTATTTCCCTTCTCAGTGAGTTAAACTACAGGTGTGGATAGATAACCCACAATGTCTTTATTTTATCGTATTTTTTTAAGAGACGGTATCACTCTGCTGCCCAGGCTGGAGTGCAATAGCACGATCGTAGCTCATTGCAGTCTCAAACTCCTGGGCTCCAGTAATCTTCCTGCTTCAGTCTTCCTAGCAGCTGGGACTACAGGTGTGCACTACCTGCCTGGCTAACTTTTTGATTTTAATTTTTTCTAGAGGTGGGGTCTTGCCATGTTGCTCAGGCTGGTATTGAATTCCTGACCTCCAGTGTTCCACATGGCTCGGCCTCCCCAAGTGCTGAGATTATAGGTGGGAGCCACTGCACTCGGTCTACAACTCAGATTTTCTTAGGAAAGAAAAACAGGTGGAGAGGATACTTCCATGTCTGCATGCTGGACCATGCATTTTTCTTGATGAGTATACATTCTCTCTTCCTCTCCACCTAATTCCGTGATGGCACCAGCCCTAACTTCTCCAGAATTACAAGCTCTTCTCCTGCTGGGTGCTGACTCATCTGCCCAATATGCCCAGGGCAATTGCCTTACTTTTCTTTCTCCCACAGAGTTTTGCTGCTGAGCTTCTGTTTGGAGAAAGTTTTGGTCTTCTTTGGCCTTCTTCCCATTCTTGTGGGAGTTGAAGTTTCTTGCCAAGACACTGGAGGTGTGTGCCGGAGTTACTTCACATGGGCGGGCAGAGGCCAAAAGTCCTTGCAGCAAGCACTTCCATCCAATTTTGAACCTGTTCTCACTTCTCCATGGGAGGACAGTTTTGTGGGTGTGGGGGGTTTACTGCTTCCTGCTGGGTGGTCTAGGATCAGGTCCTCTGGGCTTCTTCAAAATGCTGCGCAAAGCTGAGGCACAGGGGCTGAAGTATGAAGTAGGTCATTTGCTTTGCAGCATTAGTTTTTGAAGTGAGTCAAATGCATTCGGGAATGGTTTAATTCCTAAAAAGGAGCTCCATCACACCAAGTCCACCACTGACTCAGTGTCACGCCTCATTTTGCTCTGCTTCAAGACTTGGGCTTCCCATGAATTGTTAATGTTTTATCCAGAAAAGAGGAATCAAGTGTACACTACTTGCTTGGACACGAAATGATAAAGACTACCATGTCCCATTGCTTGTCATCACATGAAAAATTATTCTGGATTTAAGTAGATAAGAATAACTGTTGGAATATTGAATACACATTTTAAAAATGTAATGCTTACTTTTACGCTTTTTACCCTAACTCAAATCATGTAATGGAAAATATACTAAAATAGGCACACATATTTCTTTGTATCTAGTAGGCGTGTGTCCCCAAAGCTCTCCTCTTCAGAAACCACAGCTTATCCTTCCTGACTTTGAAACTTCAAGGGCATATCCTGAGCTCAGGAACCGTGCACTGAACCAGGAGAAAGAAGGGTGGAATGGCACAGTATTAAACAAATTAATTGCTGAATTTCTTCTTCGATGTTCTCTTTCTTGATTCGTTTTCTTTCTTCCTTTAGCTTGACAAACCATGCCGTCAACTTCTTCAGCTCTCTCTCTATTCATAGGCTCTAATTCATGTTCGCCTTTCCACTCTTTCCTGGCTAGAATTACTAGCAGTTATGAACCACCTTTCACACAGCCTGGAACCCTCTACACCTGCACTGTTCTTGGTCGTAGCCCAGGCTGATTAGCCTTGTTTCTTTCCTTTATCCCATTTTTAAAGGATGAAGTGATTTTCATGAAAAAGGTTAGTGTGGAAATTGGTATAGACACCAGATACTCTCCATATGTGCTCCATCTAGTAGATTAATGCTTCTCACAATGAAGTTATGATGTCTCATGTGTCTTGAGGATAAAATAAGATCCTGAGAAAGGGGAATGGGGAAGCCTAGAGGTAGGGGATAATAAGAAATTAGGATAAAGGCTGGGTGTGGTGGCTCACGCCTGTAATTCCAGCATTCTTGGAGGCCAAGGCAGGCAGATCACTTGAGGTCAGGAGTTTGAGACCAGCCTGGCCAACATGGTGAGACTCTGTTTCTATTATAAAAATACAAAAAGTAGCTGGGTGTGGTAGCACATGCCTGTGGTCCCAGCTACTTGGGTGGCTGAGGTGGGAGAATTGCTTGAACCTGGGAGATGGAGGTTGCAGTGAGTTGAGATCGGCCACTACACTCCAGCCTGGGCAACAGAGTGAGATTCCTTCTAAAAAAAAAAAAAAAGTCAAGAAGATCTGGGCATACGAATGTGCGTGGTATGGAGAATAGGAAGAGGTGTGGGGCGTGGGTTCGAAGTGGGGACAGAAGAGAATGAAGAAATAGAGGAACTTGCAGGTTAACAGGCATTAGCTGAGAAAAGGGGATCAACTCCCACAACCACAACTGAAAGTGGTCCTTGAAAATTAGGACTCAACCTAACAAGATCAAATCTTAATTCTTGAGTCTTTTTTTTGAGAAGAAGTCTCACTCTGTTGCCCAGGATGGAGTGCAATGGCACAATCTTGGCTCACTGCAACCTCTGCCTCCCGGGTTCAAGTGATTCTCCTGCTTCAGCCTCCCGAGTAGCTGGGATTACAGGCATGCACCACCACGCCCAGCAAATTTTGTATTTTTAGTAAAGACGGGGTTTCGCCATTTTGGTTAGGCTGGTCTCGAACTCCTGACCTCAGGTGATCCACCTGTCTCAGACTCCCAAAGTGCTGGGATTACAGGCTTGAGCCACTGTGCTCGGCAATTCTTGAGTTTATTCCACAATGTGGCTTATTTTAAGAAGCCCCCCGCCCTTTTTTTTCTTATTTTACTCAATTTCATCACTTTCACCAGAGGTGCAGAGTTAAGAGATGACAGTCAAGAGAGAAGTAGAAGTCTGATTATTCAAAATGAGATTCATTTTTATTTGTTTATTTTTTTAGAGACAGGGTCTCACTCTGTTGCCCAGGCTGGAGTGCAGTGGTTCAGTCGTGGCTCACTGCAACCTCAGCCTCCTGGATTCAAGTCATCCTAGTCAGCCTCCTGAGTAGCTGGGACTACAGATGTGCACCACCATGCTGACCTAATTTTTAATTTTTGTAGAGAAAAGGGTCTTGCTCCGTTGCCAAGCCTGGTCCTACACTCCTGGTCTCAAGCAGTCTTCCTACCTCAGCCTCTCAAAGAGCTGGAATTAAAGGTGTGAGCCCCTGCACCTAACCAATATTCATTTTTAAATAAAAGTTTTAGAGAGTATCATTTGAAACTTACTGCTAAGCTTAGGATTTCTCATATCCACTTTTTTTTTCTTTTCACATTTTTATTTTATTGTTTAAAAAATATTACTTGAAGCCGGGCACGGTGGCTCACGCCTGTAATCCCAGCACTTTGAGAGGCCAAGGCGGGCGGAGCATGAGGTCAAGAGATCAAGACTATCCTGGCCAACATAGTGAAACCCCATCTCTACTAAAATATAAAAATTAGCTGGGCATGGTGGTGCACGTCTGTAGTCCCAGCTACTCGGGAGGCTGAGGCAGGAGAATTGCTTGAACCCAGGAGGCGGAGGTTGCAGTGAGCCAATATTGCACCACTGCACTCCAGACTGACACCTGGCGACAGAGCGAGACACTGTCTCAAAAAAAAAAAGAAAAATATATTTGACTAGAACATGCTCCCCTTTTTAAAAAAAAAATTATTATTATGCTTTAAGTTCTGGTGTACATTTGCAGATCTTGCAGGATTGTTACATAGGTATACACATGCCATGGTGGTTTGCTGCCTCCATCCCCCTGTCACCTACATTAGGTACTTCTCTTAATGTTATCCCTCCCCAATCTCCCCACCCCCTGCGATCCCTCTTACAGCCCCCCACCCTTTAACAGACCCCAGTGTGTGATGTTCCCCTCTCTGTGTCCATGTGAACATGCTCTTTCCAAGCAAAACAGTCTTGAAGCATACAAACAAAAAATTAGTCATTGCTCTACCTCCTTCCAATACCACATACCAAAGAACTGATGTTAACAGTCGCAGCTCTCATCATCACCGTTCTACCACCCAGGTGGACTCAGGGGCCCTCTGTGAGGGTTACAGTTGCTTGAGTTGTCTGGAAAGGCAGACACTCGTTCTTTTTGCTCTGAAATGCTTCAGATGCATGCATCTGAGCATATTTTGCCTTACTGCAAAGGGTTAGCCTTGGGGGAAGGAGTGATAACACTGGGTCCCACCAGCAATGGAACCCTGAGCACATCCATCATTAATCCCCACCTTCCTGCCTGCTGGTCAAGCTTTGATCTTCTGAGCAGGACATGCCTCTTAGGACGTCACACATTTCTCTTCGTGGTTTTAGTATAAATATTATGTACTTGGCCCTCTGGGGATTGGCTTTGGATATTTAAAGTCCAACTTGGGGATTTAAATAACACATTTCTCTAAGTCCCTGGCTCTAATAATTGAAAGCAATGACTTTTAAGACCTTTTTCTGTGCTATGGACTTTACAGAATTATTCTCAAGAGCTTCAAGTTAAAGATTTAATTGTTCTCTCTGTATCATCTTTGTATCTGTATTTCTAAAACCCTAACGCTCCTTGAATGGTGGGGAAAGAAAAGATAAGTAAGAGAAATTAAGAAAAACCACATAGTTGAATATCAAAATGTTAACCCACTAAAGGAACGAAAATATTCATTGAACAATGAATTACATGAGGTGATAAAGAAACTTTTATTAACACGAATTTCATTGGTAGGGGGGATTTGATTAGATGAAAATATTTCACTCACCTTGAGGTGAGAACTGAAATACTAGGGGCATGTTACAACAAAAGTTGATCTCCAAACAACTGCACCAAAGACAAAGGGAAGAATTTGTTTGTCCTGCAAAGGTGGATGGAGGCTAATGAGTAGAGGGCATTGAGCGAGAGGGAAGGCAAGAAAAATGGCGGGATGATATGCACTGTGAACTGGAAACGTATTCTATGACAAGGAAAAGTAAATTTCACTGTGAAAGAAAGGTAGGATTTGGAGTTTCGTAGGCAACCTAAGAAGTTAGGAACTGATAGAGTTTGGATCATGGAGGTGGATTTCTTATGAATGGTTTAGCACCACCCCTCTAGTACTGTCCTCTCAATAGTGAGTGAGCGAGTTCCCGTGAGATCTGATCATTTAAAAGTGTGCAGCAGCACCTCCCCTCTCGCTCTCTCTTGCTCCTGCTCCTGCCACGCGAGAGTCCTACTCCCTTTTGCCTTCCATCATGATTGGAAGCTTCCTGAGGCCTCCCCAGAAGCAGAAGCCACCGTGCTTCCCGTACAAACTGCAAAACCATGAGCTGAATAAACCTCTTTTCTTTATAAGTTGCCCTGTCTCAGGTATTTCTTTATGCTAATGTGAGAACAGATTAACACAAGGACATATAGGAGAAAATAGAACTAAGCAACATGGCATTAGCTTGGACATAATGACCTGTCAGGCTAGTACATTAGCTTGAATGATCCTCACAACAACAAGATGTAAGTACTGTCATTATTATCCCCGTTTAAATGTGGAAACCAAGGCAAAGGGAAGTTAAGTAACTTAGCCAAATATCAGGGGAAACTCCTCCCTCACAGAGAATGGTAAAGAGTAACAGGAAGGTCATGGACATGACTAAGCCTCCACCAGGTTGGCTTGCCACCACTTCAGAGGTGTGAAAATAGACAAAGAGACTCAATGGATCACAGCAAGATAGCACAGCACACAGTGGGAGCATCAGCATGGTAATTCTGGTTCCCCTGTCCCAAAGTCTCATGGGGAGGTAATGGGCAGCAACTCACACAGTGGGTAGTCACATGCGGGGAACCTAGGGTTAAAGGCTCAGCACCTCTTATAGTAAGCAGCGAAAGGGCTAGTCCCCTGCCCAAGGAATGAGCTGTAAGGTGATCATGATGTGGGTGCCATGGCCAACTTAATTGATACATGTCTAGCTACAGAAACCTCTTTTGAGACATCCTTAGAGATTCTCTGCCTTCTCTCATAAGGCAACTTTCATACAGACAGTAAACTGGAATACACTCTAAGGACCACTTTTCACTCTATGCCGATATTTTATCTCATATTCTTCTACAACACATTGGGAAAAACACAACATTAAAAAATATAATAATTCCTAAACTGCAGAGTTTATGAGTCCCCTTTATATACATTGTAACATTCAACTTTTCTTTACAACAGTGGTTTTCAACTGGGGTTTGGGGGTATTTTTATCCCCCACACCCTGGGGACATTTGGCAATGTCTGGAGACATTTTTGGTTGTCTCAGTGGAAGTTGGGGGAGTGGTACTGGCATCTAGTGGGTAGAGATCAGAGATGCTGTGATGTACAGGGCAGACCTACGTAAAGAATTTAACAGCCCCAGATGTCAAGAGTGCTGATAATGAGACTGAGAAACCGAGCTTCTCAGTTTCCTCATACTATATAAGGAAAACTTAACGAAAACAGGCCCAGAATGGACTGGAATAGAGGAATCAACTAATGACGGAACAAAAAGATGGGTCTAGCTATTGCAGTAGCAGTAGAGCATCACTAGGTATTTTAATACTTCGTAGATTATAAGAGAATGTAAGAACGAAGAGGATTTCATCTTTATGGCTGGAACAGTTGTTAGCTGATCTGCTATTAGTATAGTTGAAGAGAACCAAGCACATAAAATCCTGTGAGAAGCACAGCTGACCAAAAGCAGATCTGCTCCCAGAAGTTATGACTCCAGACCATTGACACTCACACCCAAGTTTAAAGGGTAGCTTGTTTAGAAGACAGGAGCCTTGTAAGTGGAGAGAAGCTGACAAGTAGAGGATGTTTGCCACAGTTCACATTTGGCTGAGGTAATGGAGATAAAAGTGTGTTTTCCGAAGTGCTCTGTGGCCTTTTCCATCATGGCAAAGTAGTGGAGGCTTAGGGTTTTGTCCATAAGGGTAATTTAAAATTACCTAAAATCTCTGCAAGTCCATAATATTAATACATTTAAAGGTAGATAAAGAAATAAAAATGTGCACGGCCCTTCATCAATGATTCTTTTTATTATAATTTATAATTTTATCCAGATGGCCAATAATAGGATATAGGATTTCAATATAATTCATGAAAAGAGTGGTAAGAAAGAACTAACAGAGCAGTACATTTTCATGTATAAAAGTGATCAAATTCTCTAAATTACTTGGTGCTCTGTATTCAGTTTTAGTGTTGATATTAAGTATCATTTCTTTCTTGGCTAGAATGAGAACAAACTCTCTCACTGTTCTCACAAAGACATTCTGAAGTTTCTTGAAAATGGTAGAATCTGACATTATGCATGTGAAAGAGAGAGAAATCTCTAATTCAGGACCAAGTTACACAATGTGAAAGGGAAATTATGGCACAAGAATTGGTGTCACCAGGTACCTCTGTGCATGTATAATTTTGATTAAAGTAATAGATGGATCATATATAAGCACAGAGATGGAAATTCTAAGAAAGAACTTTAAAAATGCTAGAGCTCAAAAACACTGTAACAGAAATGAAGATTGCCTTTAATAGGCTCATCAGGAGACTGGATGCGGTTGAAGAAAGAATCTTGGAACCTGAGGGTAGATCAAGAGAAACTTCCAAGACTGAAAAGCAAAAAGAAAAAAAGCCTGAAAAAACCCAGAATAGAATATCTGAGAACTGTCAGATAACTACAAAATGTGTGACATACCAAGAGAAGAGAAAAAATAACAGAAGAAATATTTAAAGCAATAATAACTGAGAATTTTCCCAAACACTTATCAGACACCAAACTGCAGATCCAGGAAGCTCAGAGAGAACACGAAGCAGGAAAAATGCCAAAAGGAACGAACAAACAAACAAACAAAAAACCCCTGACACCTAGGGCATATCATTTTCAAGCTTCAGAAAACTAAAGATAAAGAAAAAGTCCTGAAAGAAGACAGAGGAAAGAAACACCTTACCTATAGAGGAGCAAAGTTAAGAATCACAGCTGACTTTTCCATGGAAACCATGTAAATAAGTGGAATCAAATACTTAACATGGTAAGAGGATAAAACCTACCCACTTAAAATTCTATGCCCTGTGAAATTATCCTTTAAAAATGAGGGAGAAATAAAGACTTTCTCATACAAACAAAAAAAAAAAATGAGAGAAATTGTTGTTGGTAGGCCTGCCTCAAAGAAACATTAAAAGAAGTTCTTTAGTGAGAAAGAGAATAATCAAGGTCAGAAACCTGGATCTACGCAAAGAAAGGCAATGCACCAGAGAATGAGTAAATTAAGGCAAAACAAAATATTTTATTTTTCTTAGCCTTAATTGATCTAATACATAATAATTTGTTCAAAATAATAATAGCAATAATGTTTTTGATTACATGTGATTACATATATAGCTTTAATGAAAATAAATAATGGGCCAGGCACAGTGGCTCATGTCTGTAATCCCAGTACTTTGGGAAGCCAAGGCAAGAGGATCACCTGAGCCCAGAAGTTCAAGACCAGCTTGCAGAACACAGCAAAACCTCTTCTCTAATAAAAAAATAAAAAATAAATTAGCCTAGCATGGTGGTATGCTCCTGTAGTCCCAGCTACTCTGGAGGCTGAGGCAGAAGGATGGCTTGAGCCCAGGAGATCAAGGTTGCATGAGCTGTGATTGCACTCCGTCCTGGATGATAGAGTGAAACTCTATCTATCTCAATAAAATAAAGTAAAACAAAAATTTTATGTCTTTCAGTTAAAAAAAAAAAAAGAGTTATGACCAGATGCCAAAAGTGTATTTTCTCAATTTCTTGCAATATATACCCTAAAAAAGGGAAAATATGAAAACTTGCATCAATATTAAAATTAAGAATGATACTCAAGATATTGCCAGAATCTGAAATAAATGTCCACTCTCTACAATTACTGTGGAGTTTGTAGTAGGTTATTCTTGGGACAGCTGCTGGACTTCAGATTCTCTCTTTTCTGGGCCCTCACCCCTTTCAAACAGGCAGTCCAGTCATCATAGTTCGAGGTTGTATTATGTGACTCTGTTTCCCTGACCGTGATTAATATTGATCCAGGGTGGCCATTTGTTTTTTATCATCATTCATGGCCTTTTTAGCCACACAGATATTTTTACTTTAATAGTATACAATTGTATAATACACAAATACTTCCATATTTTTCTTTGTTGCCATATTAGAAAACCCTTCCCCAGAAAGGATATATGGTTTTATATACATATTCATCTATAGCTCTTCCAGTATTTATAAATATATTATTTATTATTTAATCCTAAACCCATCTCTATAATGTTGGTTTATTGGTTTGAGACAGTAGTTGCTGAATCAGATGAAGAAAATAAGCTTGTATTTTTTGTTGAAAGTGCTTATCATCAGGAAACACTTAAAAAAAACCCATTATAAAATGCAAACCTTGACTGAACCCTCAGCTGGGTAAATAAAAAAGTAATTACACCTGTAAAAACAACCTTGGGGAAATTTGAATATGAAGTAGTTATCCCACTTCTGTGGAATTATTGTTAATTTTTCTTAGGTGTGGTAATAGTACTGTGGTTTTGATAGATAAGTCCTTGTTCTTAGGAGATGCATGCTAAAGTACTTGGAGGTAAAGTATCACTACGTCTGAAACTTAATTCCAAATGATTCAGCAAACAGAAAATGCAGATATCCAACTCACAGCATATATCCAAAGTGAATGAAGCAAAAACGGATAAATTTGAGGAAAGAAAAAGAAAATTGAATAATTATAGTCAGAGACTTTAATGCACTAATTTCAATAATGGGTAGCACAATCAGAAGATTAAAAAGGGAATAAAAGACTTGAACAATATTATTTGTGTATTGTATAGTTTATGAAAACTCAACCTAACAGACATCTGTAGAACACTTAACAACACAATACACATCCTTCTCAAGCACATCTGGATTATTCTCTAGCACAAAACATGTACTAGGCCATAAAACAAGCCAAAACACATTTAAAAGGATTAACATCCTTTGAATTATAGTCTCTGGCCATGATGGAATGAAATTAGAAATCGAAAACAGAAGGAAATTTGGAAAATTCACAAATATGTAGAAATTAAACAACATACTCCTAAGTCATGAGTGAGCTTTGAGATGAATGAACACAAAAATGCAACATACCAAAATTTATGGAATGCAGCACAGAATGCTTAGAGAGAAATTTATAACTGTAAAGTACCTGTATGAAAAAAGTAGAACCTCAAAACAATAACATAACCTTCTACTTATATCTCCAAAAAAACTCACAGTTAGCAACATATTCAATGACTAAACATTGAAATAATAGTCCTTAAGATCAGATAAAAGTCAAGGATGTCTGCTCTTGACACTTTTATTCAATATTGTACTGGAGATTCTAGTTAGGGAAATTAAGCAAGAAAAAGGAATAAAAGGCTTCCAAATTTTAAAGAAAGAAGATAAAATATCTCTATTCACAGTGACATAATCTTAAATATAGAAAATCCTAAGGTATCCTCTCCCACCACTGCCACATACATGCGCAAATTATTAAACTAGTAAATGAATTCAGTAAGGATGTAGATATAAGATCAATATATAAAAAAACTTTCTTTCTATACCCTAGCAACATCCAACAATAAAAAATAAGAAAATAACTTCATCTATAATAACACCAAGTAGAACATCTATTTAGGAATAAATTTAACAAAGGTAGTATAAATTTTGTACATTGAAAAACTACAAAATATCATTGAAAGAAATTAAAGATCTAAATAAATGAGAAGACATCTTGTGCTCATGGATTGGAAGGCTTAGTATTGTTAAGATGGCAACATTCCACAGATACACAGTTTCAAAATAGTCTCTATAAAAATTCCAGCAGCCTTTTTTGCAGAAATTGGCAAGCTGATCTTAAAATTCATATGGAAATTTCAAGAGACCCAGAATAGCTGAAACAATCTTGAAGAGGGGGAAGAAATTTGGAGGACTCATGCACACCAATTTCAAAACCTACTACAGGGCAACAGTAATCAAGATAGTATATTACTAGTATAAGGATAGACATATATACCAGAAGTGAGAATCTAGAAATAGACTCTTACATATTTGATCAATTGACAAGAGTATCCAAATAATTCAATAGAGAAAGAATAACATTTTCAATAAATGGTGCTAGGACAACTGGATATTCACCTGCAGAAGTGTGAAGTTGGACTCTTCCCAACATATACAAAAATTAACTCAAGAAAAAACATTGGCTTATGCAAAGAATTCATGACTAGGACATCAAAAGCACTAGGACATCGAAATAGACAAATGGGACTTAATTGAACTAAAAAGCTTCTGCACAGCAAAATAAATAATCGGCCAGGCGTGGTGATCCAGCACTTTGGGAGGCTAAGGCAGGCGGATCACTTGAGGTCAGGCGTTCAAGACCAGCCTGAACAACATGGTGGAACCCCGTCTCTACTAAAAATGCAAAATTAGCTGGGTGTGGTGGCAGGAGCCTGTAATTCCAGCTACTTGGGAGGCTGAGGCATGAGAATCACTTGAACCTGGGAGGTGGAGGTTGTAGTGAGCCAAGATCATGCCACTGCACTCCAGCTTGGGTGACAGAGGGACTCTGTCTCAAAACAAAAACAAAAACAAAAGCAATAAAAACAACAACAGAATGAACAGACAATCTGCAGAATGTGAATGTGAATAAATATTTGCAAACCATGCATCCGACAAGGGACTAATATCCAGAATTTACTAGGAACTGAAACAACTCAATAACAACAACAAAAGCCTCTCACAAATAACCTCATTACAAAGTGATCCAAGGGGGCAAGCATAACCATGGCAACCTTGAGCCAGTTGTGAGAAGCTCCAGGCCCCTTGCTGGTGTGTGAAATATCAAATTTCAAGCACAACAAGTCACAAATCCAGGATCTGATTGAGATATAATATCACAATTACAGGAAGAAGAGCTGGCAACAATGTCTCCAGATGCTGCCGAGCTTATAGGACTTAACAGGACTGTTCCAGGCCACTCAGAGGCCCAAGAGCAAACCCTATCCCTGTTCTTAGGGTGAGGTCCTGCAGCAGACCCTGGGCCAGCACTGGGAGGAATATCTCTTCTCAGACCCCACTTCCCAGCAGCAGTGCTCCACCTCTGCTGACTCGGAACCAGGTCCTGAATTTAAAAGACAATTTGAACTTGGATTTGTATCCAGCTGTGATATTGGAAATATCACAGTTGCATATACTCATGATTATTTTCCTTCTCCAAACCTAATGTCATGAAAACAGAATGTGAAATTTTGAAAAAAGTGGGCAAAGGGCATGAACATTTTTCAAAAGAAGACATAAAAATAGCCAAAAAACACACGGAAAAAAAAAAGCTCAACATCACTAATCTTAGAGAAATGCAAATTAATAAAAAACCTCAAAACTGAACAATATAAGACAACGCAAGTAAAAACAGGCAAACTATTTGAATAGACATTTCTTCCAAGAAGATATATAAATGATCAAGAAGTACATAAAAAAGCTCAGCATCATTAGTCACTAAGGAAATGAAAATAAAAAATACAAAACATGTGATGCTGTTTCACACCCACTATGATGGCTGTATAATTAAAAAGATGGCCAATAACTGCTGTGGGGGAGAATGCAGAGAAATTGGAACCCGTATACATTGCTGGTTGAAATGGAAAATGCAGTCACTTTGGAAAACTCTATTTCTCAGTACCTTACAAATAGAGTTACATATGACCTAGCATTTCAATATTGGATATATATCCAAGAGAATTGGAAACGTGTGTTCACACAAAAACTTTTACACAAATGTTTATAGCAGTATATTATTCATAATAGTCAAAAAGTGGAAATAACCTAAATTCCCATACACTAAACAAAATGTGGTATACACATACAGTGGATTTCCCCTTTCACTCAAAAGATATTTTAGGAGATTATTAAACTTAAATTTTAAAATTAATTTTGTTTGCTTTATGCTAAGAGACTGATATGGCCTGTTGAATTGATGATTTCTTAAACTTGTTTTTTGACAAGCTATTAAATTATAATAAATATTTCAGGCACATTAAAAAAGATAGCATGTGATTTTGAAGCATACGTAATTTTGTAAGTATTTATTAAATAAAATATGTTAATTATATCAATGGCACCAGGGACAGATTTTGTAAAAGACAATTTTTCTGTGGATGGGGGTTGGGAGGATGGTTTCAGGATGAAACTGTTCCACCTCAGATCATCAGGCATTAGATTCTCTTAAGGAGATCATGACCTAGATCCCTTGCATGCACAGTTCACATAGGGTTTGCTCCTATGAGAATCTAATGCTGCTGCTGAGCTGGCAGGAGGTGGAGCTCAGGCAGTAATACTCACCCCTCACCCACCCCCACCTGCCATCTCCTGCTGTGTGGCCCAGTCCCTGGTCTGTGGCCTGGGGATTGGGAACTCCTGAATTGTATTACTCAGCTATCTCTACATTCAAATATTATTTATTTTCCCTGACAAAGAGTAAAATGTGTTAAAACTCCCCACTACAATTAGTTTCTGTAATTTTCTTCTTGTCGTTCTGTTTTGCTCTCTATATGTTTATCTAGTGTTTATGAATAAAATTATACAACTCATACTATAGTGCAGCTTTATCAATGAAGTGGAGATTTTTGCCCTACTTTTTGTTTTTTACTTTAAGTTATACTTTTGTCAGTCATTAATCCCTGCTTTCTTTTTATTTTAATTTCTTGGTATATCTTTCCTTATATTTTTGCTTTCATTGTTTTTGCTTATTTTGGTTTTATAACCTGCATAGACTGTGTGTGTATATGGTTGTGAGTGCAGGAGTGTTCTTTAACTAGCTTGAGAACCACTGTCTTTTAATAGGTAAGTTTAAGAAGTTCAACCCATTTTCATTATTATTTTATATATTTTACTATAGCATGTTACTTGTAATATATATATTATTTTTATATTTCATTGTGTCTGGGTATGGTGGCTCACACATATATCCCCAGCACTTTGGATGCTGAGGTGGCAAGAGGATTACTTGAGCCCAGGAATTCAAGTTCAGCTTTGGTAACATGAGATCCCCATCTCCACAAAAAGTTAAAAAATTAGCCAGGTATAGTGGCTCACGCCTATAGTCCCAGCTATGTGGGAGGCTGAAGTGGGAGGATAGAGGTCAAGGTTGCAGTGAGCTGTGTTCATGCCGCTGCTCTCCAGCCTGGGGTGACAGAGCAAGACCCTGTCTCAAAAAACAAAACAAAACAAAACTTCATTGCTGTTTTTCTGTTTTGCAATTCCTGGTCTATGTTTTGTTTTATTGATGTCTTCTTTGATAATGTTCAAAATTATCAACTACATTTCTCAATTTTTCAATTGAATAAATCAGAAAAAATGGATATTTATAATAGACGAACATAAAAACCTTATGAACATTGAATAATACCTTAAACAAATTAAAAGACAGACTGAGAAAATATTTGCAACAAACATGATATATATTCACAATACAATCCACAATATAAAAGAAGTCATGAACGTCCATAAGAAAAAATGGGTATAGCCGTCAAAACTGTATTTAGCTAGGAGAACCAGCAAAACATACCACAGTGTCTTAACAGATGAAAGGAAGGACTGTTTCACTTGGGTAACAAGAAGTCCTGGGGGATCAGTCCAAGGCCGATACATTGACTCCAAATATCACCAGTGTCCCAGGCTCTGTAAACCTTTAGGTTCATGCATTCTTAGTCTGTAGATTTTACCTTTTTGGTTTCTAAACGACTGTTGCATCTCCTGGCAGCTCAAGTGGAAAGAAGATGGAAATTGGAGAGGAATGCACCAGAAGACTTATTTCTCATATGAATAAGTGGCGGGGGGAAGGGGGGTAGAACATCAAAATTTAGCTTTTACTCTCTCTATAGAGGAGTCAAGTAAGGGAGAAACATGTTGCAAATGGAGATTGGTTTGGCCAAAGTACAGTGTCTGCTACATAGACATAGAACCAAAACAGAAAATTCACAAAATAAGAAATAAAAACATAAAAATCATACTCAAATAACAAACTACCAAATAGTAATCAAAGAAATTTATGAAAAACTGTTTGGCAGGATTAAAAAAGTTCTTACCTCTTTGGTCTGTCCATTTTAAGTCCAGGACCTAATTCTTAGAAAATAATTTAAAACACTGACAAAAATGTACCTTCTAGACTATTTATCACAGTGTTTTGTTGTTGTTTGTTTTAATTTTATTATATAACCTATATATTTGTTTATGCCTGGCAGATTCTTTTAGATTGCAAGGAACAGATACATCTTGAAGTTGCCTCAGTTTATAGTTTTTACTGTAAGAATATATGAAAGCAGAAACAGAATAAAATAATGTCATCAGCCACAAGCTGAGGAACGGGACACACAGGCCTCCCAGAGCACAGCTATTCTGATAAGAAGCAGCTTTATCAGTCCATTATCTTGTTCTTTAAGAGTGGACATCTGTGCCTCTCGACACAGTGCTCTGTCATTATGACTCAGCCTCTCTTTGCTTCTGTTTCCTCCACTTCCACTTTTCTTTCCATGAAGTTTTAGCTCACAGTTGCTAGATCAATTACTAGTTCCCTGTAACATTGGTCTCAGCTCACTCTCGCTGTTAGCCTGCTGATACGTCTCTGCTGTCTAGGCACTCTGATTCAGGGGCTTTGGGAAGCCAACATTATACTGAGATTGAAATTAAGTGTGGACCATATTGAACTGCTCACAAAAGTGTTTATTACTTAAGCGTTTTTTTTTTTTTTTTTTTAAGACAAGGTATCATTCTGTCTCCCAGGCAGGACTTCAGTGGCATGATCACAGCTAATTGCAGGCTTAAACTCCTGGGTTCCAGCTATCCTCTTGCCTCAGTCTCCCGAGTAGTTGGGAGTACAGGTGTACAACACTATGCCTGGCTAATTTTGTAAAATTTTGCAAAGACGGTGTCTTGCTATGTTGCCCAGGCTGGCCTCAAACTCCTGGCCTCAAGTGATCCTTCCACCTCAGCCTCCCAAAGTGCTGGCTGGGATTACAGGCATGAGCCACCATGTCCTCCCTACTCCTTAAGAATTCTGCTCTTGAAATTAATATTGTAGGCTAAATCTATTAGAATGATGCATTAAAAAATTTTATAATTTTATTTCAATTTTTCTTAAAGAAGCAAGGTGTGCTAACTATACAGCACTTGAGAAATATAAGAAAGATACAAAACAATAAAATTGCCTACAGTCTCACAATTCAAAGGTAACCTTTATTAATACTCTGTTTTCCTGGGCCCCTTTTATCTGTGATTTTTTTTCCTTTTTCTCTCTAATTTGAGGAAGAAAAAACCTTGTTATTATTATTATTATTTTTTTCATCCTGACCATTTATTGGGGACTTTTTTGGTCAGCACTGTGGGAGGGATGGAGGCCTCTTCCTCTGCTTCTCCCATCCCTAGAACCGTAAAGCCCAGATGTCCTGCTTCCCACGGGGACCCTCAATGATAACAGGGTCAGTGACTGACTCTGAGGCACAGGGATGGAGGAGAGGTGGACCCAGGGTCCAGTGGCCCAGGCGTGGAGCTGACAGGAGGATCACAGATGTCAGGACGGGCTCGGGAACACAGGTCCCAGGTGTCAGATCTCCTGAACTCCAGGAAGCAGTGACACCTCCAAGGGCTGCCGTGGGTGGGTTCTCAGCTTGCAGCAGGCTGGCCAGGGAGCCCAGGCTTCCGGGGCTTGTTGGGGCCGATGTACTGGAGAGGCACGTGGGTGGGGACCGTGATCCGATCAGTGCCGAGGTAGGGCTGGAGGGCGGGGGGCACAAGCACCTAGCCGTCCTTTTGCTGGTTACTCTCCAGGAGTGCGATGAGGAGGCGAGGGACAGCACAGGCAGTGGCATTCACCGTGTGGGCGAACTGCAGCTCCCCAGCTTCGGTCTGGAACCTGACGTGGAGGCGGCGGCTCTGGAAGTCTGTGCAGTTGGAAGCACTGGTGACCTCTCCAAAGCGGCCTTGGTCTGGCATCCAGGCCTCAATGCCAAACTTGCGGTAGGCGGGGAGGCCCAGTTCCTGGGTGGGCATGTCCAGGACCCGGAAGTGCAAACCCAGTTCTGTCAAGATCTCCATCTGAAGGGACAGGAACTCCTCCAGCAGCTGTGAGCTCTGCTCCAGCCCGGAGCCTGTCACCCCAAACATCTCCACCTTGGTGAAGTGGTGGACTCGATACAGCCCCTGGGGGTCCTTTCCCGTGTTTGTCTCTGCCCGGTAGCAGGTGCTGGAACAAACCATCCTGACTGGCAGGTCCCTGAAGGCCACGCTGTGGTCCATGAAGTAGCCTGCAAGACCCACCTCCGATGTTCCAGCCAGGCTGAGATCTTCGAAGCAGGAGGGGTCGATGTTGTAAATTTGGGATGGGTTGGCATTTGGTGTCATCCCACAGCCTTCCTGGCGGAGAAGCTTGTTGAGTGTGAAGTTGACCAGGCCGTGCTGCAGGAGGGCCCCAGCCCTGCACAGGTAATAGGAACGGTGGCCAGACACGTGGGACAGGCGCTTCTGATGGATGATGTCGAGTTTCTCATAGATTTCCAGGTGGCCCCGGCATTGGAAGGAGAAAGCTGGCTTGTCTCCGACCACGTGGAGCACTCGAGCCTGGCTCTCATCCCCAACGGGCACGTCTGGGTGGGTCTGGTGGGGCAGCCTGAGCGCCTGCAGGTAGAACTCCTCAAGCTGGGCCTCCCTGGGGTACAGCGGAACAAGCTCCTGCCGGATCTCCGGGCCGCGTGCCCGCAGACTCTGGTACTGGGGGTCCTGCTGCACTTCACCACTGCCTTGGTTTGCCTGCAGCAGGGCCTACACTGCCTTCGTCATGGCTGCCTTCTTTTCCTCCAGGCTCCGGATCTGCTCCCGCAGTCGCCTCAGCTCCTGCCACGTCGAGAAGATCGCGGGTAGGTCCAACGAGCACAGCCTTGCGGAGCTCTTCTGGGCATGCGCAGAGCAGCTCTATGGCCAGCTGAGGGAGTTCCCTGTAGCCCTCGCGCGCAAGAGGTTCCGGTTTCGTTTCTCTGTAGCGAAACTTCTCCTTGGACTGTGGTTGGAGACGCAGCCTTCCTGGGGGCGGAGCCCCCAACGAGTCAACAAAGGCCACAAGCGCCGCGCCATGGACGCAGCCATCTTGGACCAGGGACAGAGCAGCACTTCAAAACCTTGTTATTATTATCATCAAAAGTTAGAGAGAGTATATATGACCAGAAATAAAAATGAACTAACTACACAACACATTTTGGTTGATGTACAGCATGCAAGACCAAATATGAACAAAGATGGGATACCAAATGCTATTAATATATTTCTATTTGAAATAAAATTTCAGGCCAGGCATGGTGGCTCATGCCTGTAATCTCAGCACTTTGGGAGGCCGAAGCGGGCAGATCACTTGTGGTCAGGAGTTCGAGACTAGCCTGCCCAACATGGTAAAACTCTGTCTCTACTAAAATCACAAAAATTAGCGGGTGTGGTGGCATGCACCCATAATCCCAGCTACTTGGGATGTTGAGGCAGAATTGCTTGAATCCAGGAGGCAGAGGTTGCAGTGAGTCGAGGTCATGCCACTGCATTCCAGCCTGGGTGACAGAGCCAGAGTCTGTTTAAAAACAAAAACAAAAAAACCAAAATAGACCAGGCGTGGTGGCTCATGCCTGTAATCCCAGAACTTTGGGAGGCCGGGGTGTGCAGATCACAAGGTCAAGAGATCAAGACCATCCTGGATAACATGTGAAACCCTGTCTCTACTAAAAATACAAAACAATTAGCTGGGCATGGTGGCACATGCCTACAGTCTCAGATACTCAGGAGGCTGAGGCAGGAGAATTGCTTGAACCTGGGAGGCAGAGGTTGCAGTGAGCTGAGATTGTACCACTGCACTCCAGCCTGGGTGACAGAGCAAGACTCCACCTCAAAATTCAATAAATAATAAAAAAATTAAATAAAACCTTAGAAATTCAGTTCCATTCATTTGAAATTATTTCTACATAAGCTGATCTGAAACTTACCTCTGAATTACATTTGAAACAATCTGCCAGGTGAATTCATAGCATAAACAAAATGACTAGGGGTATGTTTGATTTATGTGAGAGCTCTTAAGGATTTTTTAAACACTTTACATGGCACCCTTGTTTATATACTCATTAATTATTAGTTTTCAGTCAAGATCCAGCATATTCACTGTGGTATGGCTACAGACAATAACTAGTTTTCGATGAGTCTCATCTGTTCATTAAAGTTTGTCATCCTGTAGAGGAATGAAAAGTGAAGAAAACAGGTTTACATTCTGAGACATGCTTCATCATCCAAAACCAAAACATGCAATCTGGTGTTTCCTTTTTTTAATGGCCCAAATAGTGTCTATAGTTACTAAGCGACTATTTTCTTAGTGAAAACAAACCATTGAATCTTGGAAGTCACATTGAAGATGAAGAATATAACTAAAAATTGAAGGCTTTTCCCCTTTATTTTAAGAAGCATTGCTTGACCCTCAACCAAGTTTTATATTCCTTGACCATATTTCTTTTTTTTTGGAGACAGATTCTCGCTCTGTCTTCCACACTGGAGTGCAGTGGCGCAATCTTGGCTCACTGCGACCTCTGCCTCCTGGGTTCAAGCGATTCTCCTGCCTCAGCCTCCTGAGTAGCTGGAATTAGAAGCACGTGCCACCACACTCAGCTAATTTTTGTATTTTTAGTAGAAACGGGGTTTCACCATGTTGGTCAGGCTGGTCTCAAACTCCCAACCTTAGGTGATCCACCAGCCTCAGCCTCCCAAAGATTATAGGTGTGAGCCACCACGCCAGGCCTGTATTTCTTATATTACGCATCAGTCTCTTATTTTGGTTTCTTGGTAAGTCTTTCTTAGGAGATTTTTAAGCTCTATTATTATGATATTTTCAATTTCTAACATAAAATTTAGTCCTTAATATTTTCTCAATAAATATTGTTGTCTGAGAGAATGCACCAACACACAGTTTAATGGATACATTAAATGTGCTGGATTTTTAAACGCTGCGAGCATGTTCTTTCATTCTCAACTTCTTCAGGGCTCGCTGTTCACCTTAGATGAGATGATGATTAACCTAATGATTACATAAAGTCACTAAATTAGGTGAAGCAAGACATAAGAAAGATTTCAATGGGAAGATAAAATCATCCTCAAGAAAACCACAGAGGTAGGCTGGGCATCGTGACTCACACCTGTAATCCCAGCACTTTGGGAAGCCAAGATGAGAGGATTGCTTGAGGCCAGGAGTTTGAGACCAGGCTGGGCAACAAAGCCAGACTCTGTCTCTACGAAACATTTACAAACCTAGCTGGGTGTAGTGGCGCACACCTGTAGTCACAACTACTCAGGAGGCTAAGGTGAGAGGATCACTTGAGCCTGGGAGTTTGAGTTACAGTGGGCAATAATTGAGCCACTGCACTTCAGCTTGGGTGACAGAGCAGGACCCCCCACCAAAAACCATAGAGGTAGATCTATAGGGTATAAATAGGCTATACCACGTAAAAGCTGTGTACAGGCATTAAATAAAAACCACAGTATCAATATTAATGGGTAGAAAAAAATACATCTGGGGGCCAGGCACAGAGGCTCATGACTGTAATCCCAGCACTTTGGGAGGCCAAGGATGGTGGATCACGAGGTCAAGAGATTGAGACAATCCTGGCCAACATGGTGAAACCCCGTCTCTACTAAAAATACAAAAATTAGCTGGGTGTGGTGGTGTGCCCCTGTAGTCCCAGCTACTCAGGAGAATCACTTGAACCCAGGAGCTGGAGGTTGCAATGAGCCGAGATTGCACCACTGCACCCCAGCCTGGGGACACAGAAAGACTCCATCTCCAAAAAAAAAAAAAAAAAAAAAAAGAAAAAGAAAGAAAAAAAGAAAAAATATATTTGGTCATAATTAAGCTAATCTATTTTAAAATCTACTGTAAGACAAATTTATCTTTAATTAGAATCCTTTCCAGTGATTTTCATCGTTTCCAAGTAGTAAAGTTCTTTTAAAGTCAAGAATATAGATTTTTAACAAGGATCTAATGCCTGCTAAATATTTTTAAGTTCTCTTTTCCTTAAATTTTCAATCCCTTTTATACTTCCTATCTGGCACTTTTCGCAATTATCAGTCAATAGAAGAAAGGGTGTTTGTATGTGTCTCCCCACAAAAGAATGAACAGATGGAGGAAAAGCACCACTTTTTTTTAGTCATATGGTACCAATTTATCTCCTATCTTAATATATTTCTCATAAAAGGAGCATAGTAATTTAATCGAACCAAAATAGTCTCAACTCTTTGCAGGGAATCATTGTCAGAGAGGAAATTGATCTTCTATCTGCTTTATGTTCTAAAACCTTCTGGTATTCTACAGATGCCCACTTCATCTCTTTTTAAATAAAGGGCAGACTATTTGAGATGATTTTACAGTGAGAAATGAAAAAAGTCAAGTGCTATGAGTGAGAAATCAAGTGTCTAAGTCCTCTCTCTGACGTGATGATCTGTGTGACCCTGGATAAGGCACATCACTTCTGTGGTCTTGTTTCTTCATCTGTTAAAACTATTTGAATTGGTTGACATTTACCATTCTTTTCAGGACTTTCCACGGGATTCAATCAATTCTCTGTCTTCTCCAGCTTGTCGTTGCTCTTCTTGCTTACCTGATGGAAACATGTTATTCCCACCTTCTCCATACTTACCACTATTTTCCTTAGGAGAGACCTTGAGTACTGGAAACTTCCTTAGACGAATATTAAGCAAGTCACTCAAACTCTCTAGACCTCATCTGTAAAAGAACAGATCACAAGCTCACCAGCTACAGATCTCAGCATCAGATCCTTATAGGGGACCAGTGAACAAGAGTCATCACTCCAGGGAGAAGCTGATACCAACCAGCATAGGTCAAGGACCATCGTAAGACCAGAGGCTTCTCACCCCTGTCCCCAAAGCTACATTATGACTGAGAAATTTACATTATTAGAGCAAACTAAACTGTGAATCAGATTCCCGCTCCACTACCTCCACTAATCAGGAGGTAGGTGCCTAGAAAGGGAAGCGGAATAGGCAACATTGCATTAAATTACTACTGTATTTTCTCCAGAGTGGTAACTGCGATTCAAGACATGTAACTTTGTTTATGGATTATCTTTAGCAAGCTGACCCTCCCCTGGAAGATTCACTTCGTGACTCTTAAACGAGAGAGTTGCTTATTGCCCCTTCTTGTTTAACGGAGTTTGTGGAGGTCCAGACTTTCCAAACATGCCAGCCCTGCTGTCTCCTGTGCCTGAGTAGTGATTTAGATATCAATCCTGCCCATGTAGACTGTCACTTCTGCCACCGTAGGAAAGACAAAAATAGCTTCTTAGCAATCATATTCCTAGATCTTTACGTAGGTAAACTGAAAGCTTACATTCACACGCAAACCTGTATGCAAATATTTACAGTAACTTTATTTATAATCTCCAAAACCTAGAAGCAACCAAAATGTCTTTCATTGGTGAATGATTTAAAAAAAACTGTGGTAATTTTTTTTTGTTTTGTTTTGAGACAGGGTCTCATTGTCTTGCCCAGGCTGGAGTGTAATGGCATGATCACAGCTCACTGCAGCCTCAGACTTCTGGGTTCAAGTGATCTTTCCATCTCAGCCTGTAGAGTAGCTGGGATTACAGGTGTGCGCCACCACACCTACTTTTTTAAAAAAGTCTTTTTCATGGAGATGGGGTCTCCTATGTTGCCCAGACTGGTCTTAAGCATTCCTCCGGAGCCTTGGCCTTCCAAAGAGTTAGAATTACAGGCATGAGCCACAATTCCTGGCCATCGTACATTCATATAATGGAGTACTATTCTGCTGTAAAAAAACCCCAAAAACTATTGATTCACACAATGATGTGGATGAGTTTTAAATGAATTTTGCTAATTGAAAGGAGCCAGACTCCCAAGGGTGCACACATTGTATACATTCATTCATATGACATTTTAGAAACAGCTACACTGTGGGGATGGAATACGGATGCCAGGGTTGCTGGTGGTAGGGAAGAGGGTAGATTAACTGTACATTAACTGCTGAGATAATTCATGCAAGGAATTTTTAGGATAACAGAACTGTTCTGGGCTGGGTGTGGTGGCTTACACCACCTATCATCCCAGCATTTTGGGAGGCTGAGGTGGGAGGATCGCTTGAGCCAGGAGTTCAAGACCAGCCTGGGAAACATAGATCCCATGTTTACAAAAAGTGAAAAAAAAAAAAATAGCTGGGGATGTATGCACATGCCTGTAGTCTCAGTTACTCAGGAGGTTGAGATAAAAGGTTTGTTTGAGACTGCAGTGAGCTGTGATCGCACCACTGCATTCTGACCGGGGTGGCAGAGAAAGACCCAGTCTCCAAAAGGCGTGGTGGGGGGGTGAGTAAGGAACAATTCTGTATGATACTGGGTTGTGGATAAATGGCTCTGCATTTGCTGAAATCCATAGAACTGTACATCACAAAGTGGGAACTCTAATGTATACAATTAAAAAAATATCCACCAGGATGGTGGGGAATGTAGACTTTCAGGAATGAGTGTCACTGTACACATAACATCCCTGAGGGGTTGGGAAAAGGAGCAAACCAAAGTAACCTTGCAGGTGCTGCTTTGACTTACAATTGTAAGGCTAAAGGCCAAAGGAACTGGTGATCAGCACTGTGTTGCAACTGGTAAGTTTGTTTCTCATCGGGCTGGGGGCGGGGCTGGGGGGTGGGGAGGCTGTGACCAATTCTGAAATAGCTTTAGATGCATGATGAGTAATAAGGGGCAAGTAAGTAAATGAAGAGTGGACAGTGGGGGTCAGGTTTTTCACTGTTAGGGGGAGAAGTTATAGATAAGCAAAGGCAGAAGGCTGGAAGGAACCCTGTGCTACCGGATTTGAGTTAGAGATGTAAGTATGAACTCATATTTAACCACGTATATATAAAAACTTAATAGATATGTGTATATACATGGGTTAATACACATAGCTCCTATCCGTGCCCTCTGAGAGGGCCTAGTTCTGGGTTACAGCTAGTATAGGGTTGCCAGATCAACACAGGATGCATAAATAAATTTGAATTTCAGATAACAATAAACAAATACACTCACACATAGACACTTAAGTCTATGAAGGACTAAAATATATTTGCAAGGGTAAACAAGAAAATTGTAGCTGGGGGGCCAGGGGAATGAGGTAAGAGGAAGATTTGCTTTTTACTGCATACCGTTGGACCATAGGTTTCTTATTCACAAAATAAACAACTTTACAAAAATTAAGCAAGTAAAACCTTGTAGTTAATAAATAAAAGTATTTTCTACGAATTAGAAAAAGAAGGGCTATGTGTTTAACTTTTTAAAATTTCACTGCTTTGTAGTGAAATCACTTGTATATTATATGAATCATAGAAGCTCCAGAGCCCATCTTTTTCCTTCTTGAGCAGGTCTTCTCTTCCCTTCTGCAGACCTGGTGAGGGTCACAGGCAAGTGTGACATTTCCTTCCTGGACCCCTTCTTCCATGGCACTGGGGGAAGGACACCTGTACATCTGGAAGAGGAGACAGGAAGAAGACATGCTCTCCGGAATCATGGCCGCTTCTCACTTTAATCAAGGTCTCTTGCTGAGTTGGAGAAGTGAGATTGTTATTCTCTGCTGTTGACACGTGGAAACTCTTTAATTAAACTCAGCCTGGCTACCTGTGCCGATCCTCTCCAGGCCAGCGCCAAGGCAACGTGCTCTAAATGATGAAGAGGAACCTTTTAAAAACTTTTTAATAGAGGAGATAATTAGCCTGTGCAATTCACTATTACAGAATTTCCCAGAGACAAGGTAACTTATTACAGTCTTTTTTTTTTTGAAGAAAAAAAAAAAAGCTTTCAGTTTTATTCTGGATAAGAATGGCCTCCCCATGACACTGTGAGACAGCGCGAAGCTTCCCAGGTCTCTTTAGGCATATGGTAATTGTCAGAAAGGATTGCTGACGTCAAGAAGAAATTTATTCCCATCGAGTAAGGGCAAAAGGTAGATGAGAAACACTGTGGGAAGAGGGAACAGTGTTTTCGGCAGCATTGCGCTGTACCAATTGTGCTTAGCCAGAGATAGTATGAGAGAAAGAAAGTAAACAGCGCAATGAGACTGCTCTTTGGTTTAGCCTTTGCCAAGAATACAAGGATCTGCCCAGGCTTTGTCACTGGCTGTGCTAACAAAGCCAACCTTGCTTTTGTTCACGGAACAGACAGAGGCTGGGGCGTCGTTAGGGAAATGGAGTTTGAACAGCCCTGCTCTCTCTGCTACCTGCGATCACAGACATGAAGCAGGGACAAAGCTTTCTTCCTACCTAGAAGGAATCTGAGCTTTCCTCGTGAGAGTCTTCTGTTCAAAGGACAATACTCTCAGTTTGATATGAAAGTGATAGGGCTGCTGAGTAGAGTTCTTAATTGTTTACTGCTACCTGGTTTCCTGAAGTGCAGAAGTAATGATGAAAGATGTCAACTTTATGAAGCCTTCGGGGACATTTTAGAGATCCATTTCCAATTCATGTCTCTCCTCTTTGCTCTCTTAAGTGAACAGGGAGCTTCTTAACCAAGCCATCAGAATTAGCTGCCTTGATAAGGATGGGCTGAAGCCAGTCACCTCCTACACTAGTTTGTGGGAAAGAAGAAAATCACTTAAAGAAAACCCCCAAGTGATGTGGCTCAGTGGATTCACAGTCTGCACTACCTCTTTTTAAGAAAACAGGGTTTTGGCACTGTGGTGAGCTTCAGCCTACGTTCCTAGACAAGCTTACTTTCCCTGGTTTGAGTTGGGAAGGATGGAGTTAATCTCTAGTAATTTTGTTGCCCTTTCTTGTGTTGCTATTTGTCAATGCTTGTATATGATTTTCCTTCATTTGCTAGGGATTAGGGAAGTTATGTAGCATTGCCCTGTTGACAGCAAGTGATTGTGCTTCTGTGCGGTCCCTTACCAGATTCTTGTTTTTTGAGACGGAGTCTTGCTCTGTCATCCAGCTAGAGTGCAGTGGCATGATCTTGGCTCACTGCAACCTTCGCTGCCTGGGTTCAAGCAATTCCCCCTGCCTCAGCCTCCTGAGTAGCTGATACTACAGGCACGTGCCACCATGCCTGGCTAATTTTTTTGTATTTTAGTACAGACTGGCTCTCACCATGTTGGCCAGGATGGTCTTGATCTCCTGATCTCGTGATCTGCCTGTCTCGGCCTCCCAAAGTGCTTGGATTACAGGAGTGAGCCACTGAGATTCTTTTTTGCTGAATGAAAAAGGAATAATAATCATGATGAGAGGGAAGACAAAGAGAACAGCTCTAAGAAAGATGGAGAAAACTGTCGCATAGCTTCATGATAGCTCACCTGTGAGGGGTGCTACCCTCTGTGTTAAGGCTTAGGTAATCGTACCCTTTAACACTGTGTGTTGGGAAGAACTGCACCTGAAATCAGGAGACCTTGGAAGGCTGAGGAGGGAGGGCTGCTTAAGCCCAGGAGTTTGAGGCTGCAGTAAGCCATGATCATGCCACTGTACTCTAGCCTTTGACAGGTGACAAAGCGAGATCTGTCTCTAAAAAAATAAAGTAGATGAATCAAGAGATCTAGGTTTTGAATTCTGTCTTTGCCTCCTCTATTATTAGTACCAATTACTTGACATCTCTAAGGTTGTTTCATCATCTATAAAATGACATTAAAAATGACTATTGACAAAGATGTTTGAGAAATAAAGGAATTAAAATTCTTGCAAAACACCATTCTCAGTGTTGTTTGTTGGATCTGAATGATATTGTGATATATGAATTGCATCAGAGTGTCGTCATCATCATCATCCTTCATCATTTCTTAAGTATCTAGATTTGTTCTAGAAAATGTATCATGCTTCCCAAAGACAGACTTTCTGACGACTGAGGGTTGGCAGTGGATAGGAATATCCCACAGAGATACTGAAGTCAGTTTGCAAAGAGTTTCGAAATATTCAGCAGGAAACTTCATTGGTAAAAGAAAAAGATTATGCATGCCACGCATTCTGTGTGTGCTTGTACGTACTTATTAAGGAATCAGTTATACTGCAGTGTTTGATGTGTTCAATAAATGTTAACATGATTAATTTGTTTACATATAAAAATGGCACAAAACGATAGTTTTTCTATCTACTTACAGCTCGAGAGGTTTTTTCCTTCTCATCCATTTTGACCAATCTCATAGAAATTTTATTTTTGAATCCTAAAAAGGTGATTTCTCTCCACATCCTTGAATGCCTTTGACAGAAGTGACTGGAATCCCCTTTCTCTCAGAACAATGTTCATTAAATACTTTTGGTTAAAAATATGTGGAACTCTACGTTTCACTTCAGATAACATAGAAAATCACACAGGGTCTGCATACTTCATGCAAAGAAGAACGGAAAATGTCTCAGACTTTGACTTTGGTCTGACTTCCTCTGATCACTAATTTCCTAACCCACATGTCAAAGACACAGGGACACCATTTTCTGAGAGAGACAACTTCTCTTGTTTTTACTAACTACCATCCTTATTGCACGAAGCACAGGATAATCTCTCACCCTGGCTTTTTTGGCTTCCTGCTTTGGCACCACCTCTCCCTGAAATGCTCATGAATAGACACGGGTTCACGGGTTCCATCTAGCGGCCACTACTCAGAAAGTCAGGAACATTTTATAGATGACATCTACCTCACCTTTGCTTTGACATATGGGAAAACTTAGATCTAAAGAGGTGAAATGAAGCATCGTAGGCACATGGTTAGTTAGCAGTAGAACAAGATTTTTTCACAACCTTGATATTCTTCCTCCTACATAATACCCAACTCTCCAGAGACTTAAACATCTTGATTCAACTCTGATGTAAAAATAAGCAGAAAACATAAAATGAACAATTGATGATAACTATAGCAATACAATATTATAGATTTCTATTGTATGTATTGTAACAATAAGATTCAAATGAGTGAAAGATATAGCAGATTTCAGTGTATGAGGAGTTAATGGAGGAAGGTGGAAATCCATTATCTTCTTGAATATGAAGGAGTAGATAAGTTGGAGGAAGTTCCTGGGATAGGGCATTTCAGGAACACGGAAAAGCATGAAAACAAAGTGTCTTCATATGATGAAGAGGTTGGTTGTATTCCCTAGGCAAATATTAGGAATTAAAAAATAATTCTTTCATGTTACTTAACCTGTTAATAGATTTTTAAAGTGTACAACATAGTAAATTTCGACCTACTTTTACACCAAAGAGGCTGCTGACAACAATCAAGATAATGAACATGGCTAGGCATGGCGGCTCACGCCTGTAATCCCAGCACTTTGGGAGTCATAAGGGGGAGGATTTCTTTGAGACCAAGAGTTCAAGACAAGTCCCAGACAACAAAGTGAGACCTCATCTCCATGAAAAAAAAAAAAAAAATGTGGTGGCCTGAGCCTGTAGTCCCAGTTGCTTGGCAGGACGATCCCATGGACCCTGGAGTTTGAGGCTGCAGTGAGCTATGAGCTGGGTGACAGAGCATTACCCAGTCTCTAAAAAAGAAAAAATAAAAGGATATTCATATCTTCTCCGTCAAGTTTTCTTGTTGTGCCCCCTTTGTAATCCTGACTCCTCTCCCCTCTGGCCCATCCCCACTCAGACAACCAGCGGATTTGCTTCCCTGATCTTTTTCATTTCTTTTTTCTTTTTTTTTTCATTTTGAAACCATTTCAAACTTATGAAAAAGTTGAACGAGTAGCACAAGAGCTTCCCTATACCTTTCATCCGGATTCTACAACGGCTAACATTTTACCACTTTTGTCTTCTTAGTCTATCTACACATTTATAAGCATTATTGCTCTTATTTTTGTTCTAAATCAGGTGAGAGCAGTTGCAAATATGACGTTCCATGAGCCTTTACTACTCTGGTGTGTATTTCCTTAAAATAAGGAAATTTATGTAACCAGAGTGCATCCATCAAAATTAGGAAATTGTGCAGGGTGCAGTGACTCACGCCTGTAATTCCAGCTACTTGAAAGGCTGAGACAGGAGAACCACTTGAACCCAGGAGGTGGAGGTTGCAATGAGCCGGGATTATTGTACCACTGCAATCCAGTCTGGATGAGTGAGACTCTGTTTCAAAAAAAAAAAAAGAAAAGAAAAAAGAATTGAAAAAGATCAGGAATTTAACATTGATGTAATATAGTACTATTCATAAACTCCATTCGGGTTTCACCAATTTTCCAATAACGTTCTTTATAATTCCAGAATCCAACCCAGAATCATGTGTTGAATTTAGTCATTTATCTCTGTTAGTCCCCATTAATCAGAAACAGTTTCTCATTCTTTCCTTGTTTTTCACAACCTGGATGTTTTGAAAGAAAACAGGCTAATTACTTTGTAGAATGTCCCTCTGTTTGGGTTTGTCTGATGTTTCCTTACTGTCAGATTTGGGTAATGTATTTTTGGCAGGACTTTCGTGGAAGTGATGCTGTGTTTTCTCAGTTTGTTAGGAGTAACTTAATATGGATTTATCCTTTTTATAGATAACATTATATTTTGTCACTCAATTAAGATGATGCTGGCCAGGTTTCTGCACTATAGAGTTAACTAGTAAGTTATTTGTATTTCTAAACTACTAATAAACACTTAATCAATACTTGGGGGGACATGCTTTGAGACTGTATCCATTTCCTCATCCAATTTTCACCTACTAGTTTTTCCATCCAATGATAATTCTATCTAAATTAGTTATAACTATAATGGTTGTGAAACAATAATTTTCTGGCTGGATGTGGTGGCTCATCCCTGTTATCCCAGCTCTTTGGGATGCAGAGGTAAATTGCTTGAGCCCAGGTGTTTGAGACCAGCCTGGGCAACATGGCAAAACCTCATTTCTACAACCAGTACAAAAATAGCCATGTGGTGGCACACGCCTGAAGTTCCAGCTACTTGGGAGGCTGAGGTGGGAGAATCACTTGAGCTCGGCAGGTTGAGTCTGCAGTGAACTGGGATTGCGCCACTGCACTCTAGCCTGGGTGACAGAGCAAGACCCTGTCTCAAAATAATAATAATAATAATAATAATGATAATAATTTTGTAATTCCATCATTACATTTACATTTATTAGTTGGCATTCTACTGTAAGTTAGAGCTCTCTCTTCTGCCTCGTGTTAATTTATTCATGTATTATGTAAGCATGGATTCATGAGATTTGATTTTTCAATGGACTATAATCAGTTATTATCATTTTTTATTTTGATGCACAAAATGTCCCATATGTAGATAACTGGAGCCCCACTAAGCTGGCTCCTCTGTCCTTTGGACATGTCCTCATAATTATCTGAGCACTTTCTTCCTTTCAGTACAACAGACTTCCAGGTTCATCTTGTTCTTTCCCTGCCCCAGCCCTGGAAGCAGACATTTCTCCAAGGAGCCCTGGCTCCTTTTAGTGGAAAATGGTATTTAGAAACTGAGATCTAAATGCTAGGGTGCTCATTGCAACCGGGGTGTCATTGCTTCTGGGCCCTCTCAGTGGGCAGAATGAGGAAACAACACATTCATACATTTCTGTTTCTCAATTTACCTATCTATCCCTACCTATCTATCATCTATCTATCTATCACATACCTGTCTTTAAAATCATAATTTGAAACTGGTGCCTTCAATTCCAACCCAATACCACATTTTCCCCTTTGCACATTTGTAACTCCTTTCTTCAGCATAAGTTGCAGTCCCACTCTCCTCGATATGTTGACGTATTCGCTTAATCCTCCTGGGTGTAAGAAATTTCCCAGCCGGCCAGCCTTGTCTCCCTATCCCAGTGCTACCCATCACACCATTTGAGTATTCCAACTCCAAGAGAAGGGAAGGGAAAACAGGAAATTATTTTTACTGTTTTCTTTCCCCATTCCCTATGTGTATATTATTATTTTCCCTTTTGGATATTGCTCATATCCATTTTCTCCTCCCCAGCTTTACTTCTGTGACTACAATTCAGGCTTGAACAGGTGCTGCTGTTCTGGTTTTGCTCCTGGGAATCTGTCCTGCAGATAGCAGCCCAGATGATCTTTCACAACAAGAATATGATTACATTATGTCTCTTTCAAGTTTCCAATAGGTCCTCATTGTCTACAAGGTTAAATAAACTCTCTGACTTACCCTGACCTGGCCTCTGTCCATACCTCCATTCTCATATTCATGCCTTCGTCCCTTGAACTATCAGTAGAAGTGAATTTTTGTAGTTGTCTGCATATATCATGTTCCACTGCCACCATTTCAGAGTGATGCTTCCTTGATTTATGAACTTCTTTCCCCCGTGCACCCTTAGAAACCCTGCTCAGGGCTGAGTGTGGTGGCTCATACCTGTAATCCCAGCACTCTGGGAGGCCGAGGCAGATGGGTTGCCTGATCTCAGGAGTTCACGACCAGCCTGGGCAACATGATGAAACCCCGTCTCTACTGAAAAAAAAAAAAAAAAATTAGCCAGGTGTGGTGGTGTAAGCCTGTAGTCCCAGCTACTCAGGAGGCTGAGGCAGGAGAATCGTTTGAACTGGGGAGCCGGAGGTTGCAGTGAGCTGAGATCACGCCACTGCACTCCAGCCTGGGTGACAGAGTGAGACTTTGTCTCAAAAAGAAAAAAAAAAAAACCCACACAAAAAACCCCCCAAAAACAAAAACAAAAAGCAAAAGAAACCCTGCTCAGGTGCCACTGCATCTAAGAAGTGCTTTTTTTTGACACCACTTGTCAACCATTAGTTGTTAATTATCCATACTAA